>JAGXCT010036276.1:7802-20511 GCA_022495035.1 Philopotamus ludificatus
CGTAAATGGCGCGAATAAAATTTTCCGCGCCATTTCACCGCGTTAACCACATTGATCCATCTGTCCCCGACACTGTATCAAGATTTAAATGTTTTGATTGATGTCAGCAAAATTGCAAGGATAGGAAATTGAATTTTTGCCTCACTGCTTTTGAAAATATTTCAGCTACGATATTAATTTTTTTTTTTTTATTAGAATTTTTCAATATAACGTCGTTTGAAATTAATATTAGTTCATATTTGCAGTGATTATGCATATAACATATTCATATGATACAATTCATGTTTACACATAATCATTTTGCAAGGTACAGTATGAAAAATGTTTTATGTACGTACAAAATGAAATTTTCATATGCGCGATACACCTGTGTTCAAAGCTCAACTAAAGCTAATATTGGGATAGTGAATACACGCTATTAATTTTATAAACCCATCACAGTAATTAATTGAATAATTTTGTTGATTATGGAAATTTATACGCGTATTCTATGTAACTACTGATGTAATTTTCGCCGAGCTGGCATGTAATAGATTTAAATTACAATATGAATAAGAAAATTGTGGCGTAAAATATTAAATTAAAATAACGTATCGGCTTAAAAAATTCGACGGCTAATTAATAAAGTACCTGTCCAAGTTTTCAGGTCTGATGCCGTGATAAGAAGCCCGGGGCCATGAGAAAACAAAATTTTGAGACCGGCCCGGGGGGAGGAAGTCGGTAGATTTGGGTTTTGAATCGAAAATAACCGATTTGTAACACGATAATGTCGGTTAGCAGAAAATTAAATTAATTCTATTAACTTTTCAGCTGCCAGCGAGTACACAAAGCAAAGGATGTCTGAAAGGATGCCGCGATCAAAAAGGATCTTTATCTCACACATTTCATTTGCATGTAATTAGCATGTTCTTTAAATTTCGTACAAGGGGAGTGTATTCTAATTTTCTATGCAAAGCGAAATTATAATAAGAGATCACAGCGGCAAGTTTAACATTCGACATAAAATAAAATTAAAATATATTACGCATTCAGTTTTTTTATTTTTAAATCTATATATATTTAAATTTCTAGCCTTTTCTAATAAGTAAATATATATTATTTTCTAGTTACTGGCCAATAAATACATCGGTTAATTCCGGATACATCGGATTCTAGGAAACTTCGGAATGCCCGAATACTTGACAGGGCTATTTAATTAAAAACCGCAAAAACAGAGGGGAGCTGAAGACATATGAGGAAAATCTACGATTCCGGACAGATCCTTAACTAAACGGCCGGCGTTAATTTAGGACTCCTAGGAAAATATATAGGTAATGTTAATTACGTTAAAAAAAATATTTTTGCCCCGCAAAATCAGATAATATCTTTTGTAAAGTTGCAAAAATAGTTCAAGCTGAAATAATCATGGAAAAAATAATTATTTAATTATTTTTTAAACATAATTCTTTTTATAGTCGGTATAATTGCGTACTTTAATAGCGTTACTTGTAGTAACTCGCAGAACTAGTGCTCTTCCCGGAGATAAAACTCATTCAATTTAATTTCATCACAATAAAGTTTACTAGAATGGCGTTATTTTTATGATCTCATATCATAATGAAATTTTCTTGAGTGAATGATATACTACTATTTAATATTATATATAGAGAAATATATACACCCTAAATATATACTCAGAGCCAGTAGACAAATGGTGGGTTATGTATTAAAAACAAATATATAATAAGGCGATCCAACCAACTCAAATTTTATTAAAAATGAAATGTGTTTATATGGCGAACATTTGTAAAGAATAATTATTTTCAATTTATTTACCCTTAATTTAATCATTTTCTTCCTCGTCACTGCTCAATACAATAAAACCTAAACGTTTTTTCAGTTGAATAATATCATCTTCATTCTCTAAAGCATTTTCAACATTTGCGTACTCTGGCCTCTTTAAAAGTCTGCAATTTTGGCCTGTTTACTTTACCTTAAATCTCATTGTAGATCTCCTGGTATGGAGATAGGCAAATGATTTTAGATATTTTGTGTTTTAAAACTTGATCACGTTTTTGAATACCGTGTTATTGAACCTGTAATTTTTTTTTAATTTAACAATTTTAAATAATTATTCAGACATCAATACATCGATCCATTTCATATATTAAATATATACTATGTACATTAAGCATTTTTAACTCAAATAGGCCAAATGGGAAAGGTTTAAGTTTTAGTGGTCCGCAAAAGCAAAATCAATTTTCATAGAAACTTGGTGCAGTGGTTACTTTTAAAACTGACCCATGGTGAATGTCAGTAATTCTGAATCCGACAGGAGACTTATTTCTATTCATAATTGAAAACAACTGCTCGCACTAATTAGTACTTTCAAACATATAAATATATTAATATGCGAATATTCAAGTGTATAACTTAATTCTACCTGGCAGGTAGAATTAAGTTACGCTAACTTCACTGAATTTTAATTCAAATCTAAATCACTTTGTATCTCAAATAGCTCCATTTGCATTTAGTAATGAATATATTCTATATTTATTAATTCAATCAAAGAGAACAAAGAAAACTTTCAGTTTCGACTAAACTTGTTTATTCCCATAGAATTAGCTTACATTTTAATGTTTGATGTATATAAATCATAGGTGTAGTCAACTAGCCATATTACTTCTTTAAAGTCCTAGATTATTAAAGAACCTTATATCAGAATAGCCAACGTACCTTGGAATAGTATCATAAACCGGAATTAGCGGTGTTTAATTTATTTATGAAAGCAGACAAATATTGCTTATTTAATCTAGCCGTGCTGATGGGACACCAAGATTTTGATTTTTCTCAAATAACCCTTTTAATATAAATCCTGTCACATTTTTTTTTTGTATTCGTCTAATAACGTCTAAAGAATAAATATTACATATAATCATTGACCTTTATTATCCGCAATTGCGAAAAAAAATATAAAAACAACATTCGCTTCTGTTGCCACGGGCGCGAAGAGATGAATCGGTTAAGATAATTAAAATATGCAAATGAAAATTTTTCCTTATATTGATTTCGTTCAATTTATTTAAAATAATCCAACCACAAATTTTGTATATAAATAGACCCCCTTCAGAAGACGCGTTTGTTTTTAGCCGCCGTGACGAATCGGTTAAACCTCATGATTTTATAACATTTTTTGAATACTTCTTAATGTGTATGATGACGCAATGCGTATGATGAATCATTATAACCATTGATTTTTCTGATCATCGAAAACGACCCTTTATTTTGATTGTTCTCGAAAACTTTAAAATAAATCTCTGCTTAATGAACTACATATATTTAAAAATAAATATTAGGACGAGAAAAGTCAGAAGTTACTAAATAATTTAAATAAATATTATTTTTAAGCTAAATACGCAATTGAATTAAATTTTTGTCATTTTTTTTAAACGTATAAAACATTGTTATTATTAATTTATTTTTCAAGGAACTTGAAGGACACATGATCATAATATATCGTATATTATATAATTTATTGTGATTTTTACATATATTTTTTTTATAAATCCAATATCCGGATTATTAATTTCAAACAATGTCATTGTACAGAAATTTATTTCCGTTTTGCGTTATTTCAAAAACCATTTAGACTTGATTGGAATTCTAGAATACAGAATACAATTTAATACAAAATCAATCGGAATATAATTCACCAGCATTTCGAATGTAGGTCGAACAAGTTTTAACCCTTTGAGGATTTGGGGGTTTCCTCCAATTACTTGAACACAATTTTGCCGAATCGGAATTGTGATTTTTATTCCGAATAAAATAATAATTTCCAACAAAACAATGTCGGATTACGCGGAATCCGAAATAAATATCATTTTACATTTGCACCTTTAACAATTTTCGCCACGTTCCCGCCCCGTTATTGCCGCGGTTCTCTTAATAAATTTGCATAATCTTTCATTAATCTTTTTATTACGTTTCAGATTTTTTAACACTCCGCAACAGAGGCGTAATGGGTTTTTAGGAAAAAGTAAAAAGATTAACATTTACAAATGGAATGTAAAGCAGGTTTTGGTGTTCTCGCCCTTATCCCCCCAGCTCGGTGACAAAAGTAGAATAATTAGAAGGAAGCCATTTTGGCCTTTGTTGTTTAATAATGAACAATGAAAATCATCTTGGCACTCTGGGGGTCAACGTCTCCAGACAATGAATGGGGTGAGAGGAAAATATAAACGCGGGAAATCATGATGTATCGCTAGTCAGATTTGACGTGGAGTCATAAATCATCTGCAAGTATGCAAGCTTAGGAATCATAACTTGACAATACTATTTGGTTAAATATATATTAACAAAATATATTTCATAAATAGTTTTTCTACTCATTGCAAAGTACATCTGGATATCTACTAATAGATATATATCTATCACCTCTGAAAATATATTTACATTTATTTCATGTACAATAAATTCCGATATTTTGATTCGATTATCAAGCAATATTTTCACAGCTGTGCATTTCTTTTTCGATTTTCTAACATTCTCTTTGCCACCATTATCCGAATGGAAGTCCGCAGAAGCCATTTCAATCAAGTATTCGTTATCTCGCGTATGGTCGAATGAGATATCAGATATCTCTGCTCGTAATATTTCAGTAATAGTCTATGGGTCTTCATCTTATACAAGATAAATCAAATTATTAATGTAACACGCTAAAAATGGATCGGTATTCCATGAAAATCGCATAAAAAAATAGTGGTTTATATATATATTGAAAAAAATTACACTATCTATTTATAAAAATACACGTAACATTAGTTTAATCTTAGATATATTTTTAAATTAAAGCAGCGAGCAAATGTGTTTCGAAGCCATTGTTTTTGTCGTAATTTACGTCCAAATTTAGATAAGCCTCGCACAAACAAACGAGCTTTATATAAGACACAGATGCGTTTCTTCTAATATTGGGATATCGGGGTAAAAATATGTATCGTAAAAATAGAGATATCTGGTATGCTTTTATCATACTTAAATATAGAAATATTTGGGTATTGGTAAAAAAATATGCTTTATACTTTTCTGCACCGGGAATTGATAAAGAATTAATAAATGATCCGTTTTTCTAGATAATCCTGCCGTACTAAGAAAAAATTGTAGAACGTTAATATAAAAAAAACCATAGTTGTAAGGTTAAATAATTAATCTTATTCAACTTTAACAGAATAAGGAAGGAAAATGATATGTACTTTTAAATGAATGTGAGACTTGGAAATTGTTAAAGCCGAGTATGAAATACAGACTAGAAAAAATCGAGATGTTGTGTTACTGCCGAATGCTGAAGATTTTATGACCGAAACATAAAATAACGACATATAAAAAAGACTTTTGCGGCACGGTATTTTTCTGACTATAAAAAGATATAAACTGATTATAAAAAGATAAATAAAAGGAAAGTAAAGAGTAGAAAAAAAAAACTCTCGACGTATTAAAAGCTTGCATCTGAAACAGCATGCAGTAGCTGTCAAAATATGTACAATGCACTTATGGCACCAAGACTAATAGCAAAATAATGGTTATTTAGCTAAAATTATTTATAAAGGCTAAAAATGAATGATTGCATCCTTGTTAAATCTCGTAAATATTCCGGAGAGAAATTCACACAAAAAATATTAAAAAAATGTACGATCATAAATAAATATTGTTAGGTCTTAGTATTACGAGACGAGGAGGTTCAACAAGTGGAATATAAATATCTTGTGTCTACGTTAGTTCGAACGTATGTTTGGAGATGAAAATTGATGGCAAGATAGAAATTTAGACGAATTCTATTCATCAAAATGAAAAATATGTAATGTTTGACTGGCTCTCGTTGAAAGCCCGTCTTGGTAATCTGAAGTGCTACGTATGGTTTGTTCTACTGTGTATTCTAGTAACCCGTTGTCTTGTTATCGTTGATCTTGATATTTCTCCTTTGTTTTATATATAAGAAAAGCCAATGAACAAGGCCTTCGATTATGATATAGGAGGTAGATAGGATCACTGAATCATTTCTCTTCAAGCGAGTATACTAAATAAAAGCAACTAAATGTACTCTTCTAATGATTATGCTACGTTAATTATTAATATAAAATCTTTATATGGATGAATGGCTAATAGGAATCTTTCTGTTATACCATCGATCCACCGTAGTCAAATAAATAAAAAATAATATTTAGAGTACTAAAGTGTTGATGAAAATCTGCATTTCCGATACCACTTGATTTTGCTAGCAAATAATGTATACAGACTTCGAACAGTTGAACGAGCTTTTGAAAAACGGTAGAAGCCAAAATACAAGAGAGTTGGCTCTGTAAATGAATTGTAACTAGAAGATCATTTCTCATTATTTAAAATCAATAGACAAGTTTAAAAAAAATGAGAAATAATCAATAATCAAAAATATTAAAATACGGTGCTACGAAAAAAATAATATTCTATAAAATAACGAAGCAATGCATGAAGACTTTTTACAAGTAGCGGTAATTTCTAAATATATAAATCCACTTATCATCGTAAAATTGAAGTATCGCCGACCACCTTGGAGATTAATGTATAAGGCATCGATGGTAGGGTAGAAATAAGTCGATATTGCTTCCAGAGTCTTCTACCTTGCAACGGTAAGATAAAAATACACAAAAAGAGGCATAACTTAAATCTAAACCTCGGACAAGAGTTTGAGAGCTTGAGTTTTTTATCACGTAAAAGCTTAAAGAATTATAAGAGCTGCTGAAATACTACAATAATTTAATGTTTATTGTTTTCTTGGTGAAACCATTTATGTGAAGGAATAAATGGTACGAGGTTTTTGCACTCCAGGTTTTCTAGGTCTTCTAACCACGATTGAGCGAACCAAGATCCCTGCCACGTCCAACTCCAACTCGCCACAACATTCAACTTAATATTAGTTATTAAAATAGATATACAACATACCATAACTAATTGTTATGGCTTGTAGGTAACATACTTATTTTTTCGATAATGTATGTTAACCACGTTAGTAGTCAGATAGGTGTCCGACGAAAACTATGAATTCAGGCAATACTTTATAGCACTAGTCAGGGAATTGTAATAGGAAGAGACATACCTCTACATGTTTTATTAAAATATTTAAGTAGGTAATTTAGCGCGTTGAATGAATAATTATTAAACAAATAATATCAATTTCAATCCAACTGAAATAATTAAAAAAATTAACCATTGACGTGGTTTGGCACTGGGTGGAATATTAGTGTGAGAGACTCATTTCCCTTGCAGCTTTAGAATTCTTATATTGGTGAATTGCGCTTTGGGATTTTTCTGGTATGCCATCCATCCATAGCCGAATAAATAAATAAATATCATGGCATTTTATCTAAGCCCATTACCCATATAGTTAGGTAATAAGAGTAATGTGCTCGGTGCATTAAACAGATTATGCTCTAAATTAGAGTGGTTCGATACAATCGTACCATCGAATGCTGCGGTCTATTACCGTCTATTTATTTTCTATTGTTAAAATCCACAAAATGGATGTTTTGTCGAGTGGAATTCGTGATTTAGATCTAAATCACCGCCAGTATTAAATTAAACGTAAAATCGCAAAACTAAAGTGTTCGATTCCCCGAAGGTGCATATTAGCGTACAGCGTACGTCGTCAGATCGCTGAAGCATGAATGTATCGGCCTTAATCGCACTTAAGTACGATTTACCATCGCGCATAGTAAACACAGTAAATGCTGTTTAACGCAATAATAAAAGCTTATTTTTAGCTTTATTAAAAGTCGAAGTTTATTCGGCCAATAAACGGTCTCAAGCCACAGGTTATTGCCTTTTTATTTTGCACAAAGCCCATTGTCGCGGCACTCAGCTATTTTGCTAGGCCCTTTTCCGTCGACACGATCAAATTTAATATAATATATATATAAATATATAAATATAGGGAATCGCAAACTTTTGCCAACGGCTACAGCCGAATAAATCATTCCCGGTTTCCGTTTTTCAATTAATTTTGCTTTGATATAAATTAATTTTCAACCATTTCTGCGGTTCTTAGTAAATATATAATTAAAGCTGTTTTAATTAAACAAATGTTACTGAATGTTATTGTAAGAACACGTCGGTAATTGAAATGCAAAATCAAATAAGGCAAGGTAAAAAAAAATGATGTCGGGCTAAAAAACGATTTGACTTTGCCGAAAATGGTATCACGTATTACGAGACATAAGGAGATTTCGAATATCTGAAATTTGAATTGAAGCTGGCTTGTAATGTAGTATTGTTTTGCTGAATCGCGATATAGTGACCCGGGCCGCCATTAGTGATATTCGGACGGAATATAAATTCGGTCCCTTTGTGTCCGGAATAATACTGCGGTTAGTGGCGAGGTGATTAGGCCCATGACATAAATTTACTACTCAGGCGTACATATATAGCGCCAATTCGCAAAATTAAATTCGGCTAGGATTGCATGTGGGTCCCTGACAAGTCAAGTCAAGTCAGACATATGCCAGAAGTTTTGATATTATTATATTACCTCATGTGGAAAATTCCTTTTACTATGAAAATTTTTGATAAATCAACAAAAATTAAATTTTATTTTATTAAAAAAGAAAAAATCGCATACGTTATTTATTGATATCAATAAGCTTTTAATTTTACACAAAATTTCTGTACAAAAGCTGCAGCCATGTCTATGATTTTTTTTTTGTATTCCTTCTTAATCTCAATTAAGTTTTGATTTAGCAAGCTTCCCAAGGTCTTTTTAAGTTCCATATTAAGTTGTTTAGCAATTTGCACGACTACATTCACATCTCTATTCAAATTCATATTTTAAATTAAATGTTTCAACCTTTTCCACTCCTTAGGCCAGACGCTTTGACCCAAAAGATTTTTTAGCCAACAACTTGAACTAAGTTTATTTTATTTAATTTAAAACAATGTATTTTTTTTTTAATCAGATATCAGACCAAACCCTATAGATGCTTCTTATTTATTTTCCCAATGAATATCTCTTTTAATAAATTTGTAAAAAATATATAATGAGATTAACCCATAGATTCGACTAAAAGTGGACAGAGTGGGAAAAGGTCATCCTTAAAACACTTATGAGATATTTTTATTGTATGATATATGTTGTAATTTTTCTATTTTCAATTTCTGATCTTTTAACTACTACTACTACTACTGAAATAGGAAAAAATCGCAAAAAGTGCTTAAGAAATAAAAGTAAAATTCCAAAACGCTGCGAATATTTTTTACGTTTTTTTACATTTCGTTGTAAGTCGAGAACTAATATGTTATAGTAGATATTGAGACGTTCCATAAGTATTGTCGCACAAAAGATCTTTACACCGTCGCCTAAGAGGCTGTACCTTTTGCGCTAAATAAAACATTCTATAAAACTAAAGCCAGTTTGAAACTCTTTCTAGAAGAATCTGACGCGGATGAGCCTCCTTGAGACCACGAATCCGACAAGATAAGCCTTTCCTCCTCTATGTCATAGAACTCAAATATGTTTCATTTATTCCATGCCTATATGATAAATTTGTCTGCTTACTACTAGGTTATTATTAATTTACTAGGTTTAAGTATCCTAATCTAAAGTCATATTATCATGTTATTGCTAATATTATAATCTTGTTATAAAGACAGAAATGGTCGTTCGTTCGCTGTCAGATTTAGTCACTTTATAAAGCTTTAATCAGATAAATTATATATTGCAAGGACGCAGGCAGTAATCTGTTCCTTTTGTAATCCTTCAAAAAAATGTCGGCCACGGAAGAACATTACACCCATCATTCTATATGAGTATAAAAATTCTAAAATGCAACAAATGCTGAAAAAAATGTAAAGTGTATGGTGGAAGTGTTTTAAATATTTTTAATTTTTTTTTCTAACATTTATTAATAATATGATGGATTTCTATTAATTTTCAAAGGGTATTATAGCAGAAAGGATTGCAATGGTGGACCCTTTTCTCTAAAGGCGCAGAATTAAACGTGAGATTAAGGGCTTGTTTGTATAAGACTTCCACAGCTCAGTTTATTATTTATTGCTAAAGCATAGAATTCATTTAATGAAAAAATACAAATTAAGACTTAAGAACGGATATTTAGCTTTCATTTATTAACTTGGCTGAATATTTTAAAGGCACATGAGCTTATTACAGCATTGAAGAAAGAATATTATTGATTCAGATTTACAGAGACATATTATGGGGGGATTGTTTGATATTGATATATAATGAGTACTCTTTCAGAATGATCTGATGAAGATTAATGAAAAGGGCAGGCTGGATGCTTGATCTAATGAGTATTCCTTAGATCTTTGGAATGTGTTTTAATAGTGCGACAGAAGGACTGGTTTGAGAGTCGATAATGATAAGCAACGTCAAGAGAGATTCATGTCATGGATTGGGAACCAACTCAGAGGAATTAATCCGCCACTCAGTTGAGATTAGAAGGGAGAGTAGTAAAAGAGGCTGCAGGGAGAGATGCAATATGGTGTTGATTAACTGTAATCTTGGGAATTTAAATACAGAATATAAATATAAAATATAACTCACTTGGGAGATTTAATACACTGTTTATCAAGGTGTATGTTCCAATCTACAATAAAATCTACACACCTGAATATTTATTATCAAAAAAACAGAGAATCATAGGCTACAAAGTGGAGTATGGATGAAAAGACCAGATTTCAGCCAAATCAAGCTATAATATTGCGAGTACCAAAACAAACGTCCCAATAAAGCGCATAACACGCTTCCGTTACAATCTTAATAGCCGACTAAAACGATCTTATATTGTGGTATTTTGTATTCAAGGTACATCTGAAATCTACATAAATTCAAGTTCTTTCAAGGCCTTTAATTCGTATCGTTTGTCTTTTAATTGATGTTCACAGTTATAACAAAATTAGTGAAGCGTATAGTCTATTCTATCTTAATGCCATTACCAAAATTGCGCTGACTACACACGGCTGTTGTAATGCTGAAAAATCGGGATGAAAGCGGATTCAGCGCCGTTCCTTGTCGTTTTTTTTTACTTTATTTATTTCGCGTTCTGATCAAATCCCGTATTTGCCAGCAGCGCCTGCATTTATTTATCTATGTATTTGCCGTATTGCATTTAGCCCCCGGAATAACTTTCTCAGAGTGAACTCGCCCCGGGACAATCCCGAGGCCCGGGCCGAATATCTGATGGGTTATCGATCGCACGGCGCTCCCGTGGGACCCGTCTATTTATTTTAATCTATGGCAAAATATAACATTTTTTGCACAAACATCCATCCCCCGCGGACGACGCTTGTTTATTTTTTTTACGACTTTTCCCCGTAATCGTATCGTATATTTCATACGTGACTCTTTGGCGGGAAAAAATATCACGATTTTATCGTACGCCCGGCGATGATATTTTCTAGAAGAATTCCAGATAATAAATCAGCGCTGGCAACCCCTTGAAATATTGCACGTAGAGAGCTTTTGCACACTCGCGCAATGATAATAATTGATTATGAAATATGAAAACATATACAAAATATACAATCAGAATTTTTAAAATTCGCAGAAAAAATGCCCGTATTTCATCACAAATTGCATAAATTATATTTAAGATCGGTTTATTTGATTATTCCACAATATTTCATCCATAATGAGGATTTATATTATTCGCTTTGAATTTAATGAATCTCCAGTGGGAACTCGAGAGTACCACCACGACTAGCCACCGTGATTAAGAAACAAACAAATCCCGTATCTGCAGACGTCACTTGATATTTTTTAATAAATAATAATAGAACGATATGGACTGACCATAAATATATTTTTTTCTATATAAATAAATTAATAAAAATTTTAGTACCGACATGAGAAAAACGCTTTGATATCATGAAATATCTTTAGAGAACGATGAAAGTTTAGATAAGCAATCAAGCATCGCGTATACTGGAAATATCTTGTGTTTAGATGTATTGAAAATAACTTGCGGACACATCTCATCAGATAAAAGTCAAATTACAACTAAACACATGTATACACACGAGGAAACCAATCACGTACTCAGAGTTTTTAAGAAAATTATAACCGATTCCGTCAACACAGCGTGTGCGTTTTTAGGTACTGCGCACTTCCATACAAAAAAGCCATCAATCCATGGGATAAAAATTCGAACTTTTGTCATTAGATGTCACTGTATAGGGTGTATGTTACGTAATATATAAATATAAACGTAATATCAAAATTTTATTTGGGAAATTTTAGCGGACCATAATGAGTTAAGAGGGGGAGACTCCATGAAAATTTTCCATGTACGTATTTGCCATGAACCATATGGTGTAAAACTACAAACAGTGCAGCTGATACCAAAAGCTTAAATTAAGTCATTCAATCTATGATTCACATCTATATGCCATCGAAAAATTAGAAAAATTAGGTCAATGGGTTCATCGCATTTTTTTTGCATCTAAACCTGCCTAAAGTGTATGCTCTTCTTTGCTCCCACATCC
Source organism: Philopotamus ludificatus (assembly GCA_022495035.1). Lineage (NCBI taxonomy): Eukaryota > Metazoa > Arthropoda > Insecta > Trichoptera > Philopotamidae > Philopotamus > Philopotamus ludificatus. The sequence goes on from JAGXCT010036276.1 coordinate 20,310, forward strand.
TAGGAATAATTGTTATGATGTTTTAGTGACAAGAGTTTTTTTTGGAAAAATATCAAGCGCTAAAGATAGGATAGGAGATAAGTGGATAGGGAAAGGAGAAACACCGACACCCCAGGCTAAAAAAGTCTTAACCCACGTAAGGTGTTTTTATCTTATGGTTATTTTATCTGATGGGATAAGAAAGGTTTAATCCACTTTGAAT
>JAGXCT010036277.1:0-25723 GCA_022495035.1 Philopotamus ludificatus
CTTAGAAATACGCTGTAATTGCGCTATTAGAACTAGTTTAATTTTGCAGTCTTCAACAGTGTTTTCTCCAAGTATAAGTGTTAGCCTATTTTTAGAGACCTTTAAACCCGGCAAAGATTTTTTTGTTGGAACGCTCTGGTATTTTTTTCCCAATATATACCAGTTTCATAGTACGTTGCCACAATATGTTATCCAAACAAACGCAGAAAAAATGAGCAAAGTCTAGAACTTACTGTGTATACTTTTCAGCATCATTCAGCATTTTCCTGAAGGTCACGCATTCGAATTTTATCTGCACTCAATAACATTTAACTGAACGATCATAATAAAATCGTTACCTTCGAGCTATGATGAGTACACACACATATAGATGACGTATATTTATATAGTAAACAATTAAAATACATAATTTATTTATCCAGAATTTATGCAAAGGGAATTTCATTATTTGTGAGTCCAACGCACGCAATTCTCTGGATCAGAGCCACGCAGTTTTCCTTTGTTATATTTCAGGACTGAATTACGATAAATAAACTGGATTTGTTTGGACCAAACGAAATATTTTTTATGAACTTTTTTACGATTATTATAAATAATTAAATCAAAACAAAATATATATAACAATTTTAGTGAAAACTAATATTTATAATGAAATTGTAGCATTTTTATTAATATTTTTTCGGTTCAGATTTACGTAAAGCTATTTTGCAGTATTTAAAAAAAGTTTATATAGATAAAAATATTTAAGAATGATCGATCACGCTTTTATTGATCGCTTTGGAGTTTTATTGTACTGCGATGTCAAGCATTGGCGATGTAGATAATATGAAAATATATTTTTATTCGGCTATCCATCGAGGGATGTTTATTGTTCGTATGCATGTCGACTTTCAATATAGGTCATGTAACACTAGAAATAATACGACACTGGAAACAGCCTCAAGCCACTGCTGCATTTTTTAAAACATCAACTTGTTATCTAGGCACATGTTTGAAGTGTGCTACGAGAACGTTCACGCCGGCATTATCATGCAAAGTTTTTGTTTCGCACTATCCGATCTTGTTATACGAGCGGGCTTGTTTGTTGCGAAAACATAATAGAATTTCTATTTCAATGGACGATACAATATAACCGAACCGAACCGATTTCGGAGGTCGTTCGACGGTCTGTATATAAAATTTTCCGTGACAGTTTTATAGGGCGCAGATTAAATCGGCACAAAAAAGGGAATGCCCTCGGTTTCGGGCGGCTGCGGTGCCTGCAAACAAATACTTAGCGATACAAAACTGTTGTAAATCAATATGACGTTTTATGTCCTTTTTATGACCGACGCCGAAGACGTTTATACGTTTTGTTCCTCTAATAGTGATGTTGATAAACTGCCAGTGGAAATATTTCATATTCCTTCTGGGATCCGATCTGAAATATTAGCAATAAAGCGGAATGCCTCGACAAGAATGTGGCGTCGTAGATGTGACGGATCGGAAGCGGAGAGCGATGCTGCACAGCTTTGTAACAAATACACTCGAGAGTAAATTGAGTGATACAGCGAAATTGGCATCTGTATTTTATTGGAACATTAGTTTACCCCATTTTGAAATATTAATAATGTATTAAAAATACGAGGAAATTCATTATGACGAATGAATTAATAAAACCCTTCAGGCATCCATTGAGCAATTCAGATTTTAATTGGTTTCGTATTGGAGCTTACATCATAAACGAATGAACGGAAATTCATCTCTCAATATTTTTATTACGTTCGTTGATTCGATCAATTGTTCATTTTTATTATTACAATGCTAATTAATATTCATTTAAAATATAGCTCTAATAATAGCTCAAGTAATGTACAAAATTAATAATAAGTACATAAAAAATCACTTGATTTATAGCTATTAAGGCATCACATATTTAAAATCTTCATATATATATAAGATAGCATATATAAGCATAATTAATTATTTAAATTTAATTGAAATAATATTATATAAAAAAAAACTTTCAGTCAATAATTAAGGCTATTAATATAAGTCGAAATATAGATAATATGACAATAACAATAACATGATGCGATCAGGTTTCAATTTAGTAGCCAGTCGTGAAATAGTTTAAAAATCAGATATTTAAATATGAAATTTTCGTTAAATTATTTCCTGCTTTTATTCATGAGGAGAGTTTTCCATATTTTTCTGTTAACAAAAGTCTTTTCGTTTAGTAGAGCTCATCTCTAGCGTGATTGAAACTTTTTTTATTCTCAAAAATATACATATGTTGCCAGTTTTTATATATGCGATCATCCTCACCTAATCTTTGTAGAAGATATGATTACTTTTTTATAATATAAAAATAAATATTTTTAGCATTTTGAGAACGGTCAAAACCAAGTAGGAGTAGTGTTGAAAACGATGATCAAATACTGTGGAACCTCTCTTAACGAGCACCTTGCATAACGAGTAATTCGCATAACGAGCAAAAAAAAGATAAAATTGAAAAAATTGCTCCCTTAACTAGCGACACTTTGCATAACGAGTGACGCAGAAAGGGGAAGTCACAAACGGCGACGCCACTCGTGCGTGTTGGATCGTATTTCACGGCAAGAAGTTATGAAGGAGAGTTCGGAGGAAGAGGAAGGAGCAGAGAAACAATCTTCCGACGCAATAAGAGAAACGCTGAAAGCATGGGAAACTGTTTCGTCGTACATTGAGAAGCATCATCCTAATAAGGAGGTGGCTATGCGTGCTACAAACATATTCAATGATAACGCTGTGTCACATTTTCACCAAATTTTAAAGAGTCGGCTGTACATGTCTCAGGCAGCTTAGCAGTGCGAATTAATTATTTGTCATAAATTAATAAACAATAAGCTTAAGTTTCTATTTTTTAAAAAATGTTTTTATCCAGCGTTACGATCTCAATAATTTATAAGCATGTTATTTTGCTTGAATAAACGTTAAAAAAAAATATTTCGCACGGAAGGCATTATCGTGTTTTATATTGATTTATATGAGAAAATTAGTTTCGTTTAACGAGTGTTTCACACAACGAGCAAGATTCTGGAACGAATTATGTTCGTTATGAGAGGTTCCACTGTAGTTCAAATACATCATAATAAAAATTAATCGGGACTGATCTGTTATTATTCGGAAATATGTCAATCTTCCAGCGAAATCTATGACTTTTAAGAATTGTTTATGACATTGCCAAGGTGTAATTGTAAATTTGATACCCATTAATTAAAAAAAAACATTAATTGGGTTTTAGGGACTATTTAAAATGCTATCTATCTATCGTTGAATAAATAAATAAATAAAAGACATATCGTCACTACGTAGATCCAAACGTGAAATCAAATTAGAAAATTAATTTCCATAAACAGAATTAGCGCGAGTTTGCTCAAGTCCTGCTTTGATTGTTGTTCTTTAGCATGTAATCAGTAATTAAACAGGATATCAATGCATAACTGTGTAGACATTGTATTATGACACACGATTGCCAATATGTTTGAATTTAAACAGTTGGAGAAATTGCCAATACGAACTTCACCAATTGAATAAAGCGGCCATAACTCGCTTTATCCTCGTCGTCACATTTGATTGCCGATCCGGAGGGCGTCGCACACTCGAGTGACACGGGGGCCGAAGAGAGGCCCAAGGGGCGGAACGCCCGCCGGTAATAACTTGTTAATGGATAATTAATTATATTTGTTCGAGTGAAACGGTTTTGTTGAGCGTAAAATTATTTGACAAAATATGAAAGGCCATTAAAGTGGCGCAAGTTTCAAATCGAATTATTCGACGGTTAATGGCGGAGACGTGCCTCGCGCCCGCCCAGGCCCGGCTCCGTCGATACACGTCCGCGGGACACGTGGACCCAATTCGATTAGACCGACGGACAAATTGCAAGAAATAACCGATACGACAAAAATAATCGATAGATATTTTGGGAAGAAGTAAATAATTTAGCACGAAAGCATTACATTTGTAATTAGAGCCAGGACTGATACGTTTTCAGCCGGGCGACTGAAATATGTATAAAAAGCTGAATTGCACGCAATATTGAGAGCGACAATAAAAACAGTATGAGAGCTTTTGTGTAAGATGGGCATACGTATGTATGTATATGTACAAGGAGATGTATCAAGTATGCGTGGTCCGTTGAGAATTAGTTTATTCAAATTGGCGGTGGAGACAATGAAGTAAGGTTACGAGTGATACTGCTCTAGTGGGAAGCAAACGAAAACAAGCTCTTCTTAGCTAGATGCATCTCTGGGGTAACCGTAAGAGGGGCATACGAAATTGCTGTTACACCATAAGACTCAATCATGGCATTTGCATTTATAACAAATAAATTAAATATAAAATTGCTTCCCCTAAATAAAAAAAACGTGTTATTTAAAAACGGACAACGATGTGGTATAGAAAATCGTGTAAAAAGTATGAATGAAAACCCAATAAATAAATTATAAAAGATTTATTTAAATTAAGAAATAAATAATAATAACTACACGTCTAATGTGTTAGGATCTAATGAAGCTTTTTAGCTGTGATTACTGTCCTGTGTTGTTAAATTCGCTAGCATTAGTAAGTATGTACACGTAAGTAGTAGTGTTTTTAGTTTTAGACGATGTTTTTAAATTTATTGATATCCAGCTACACAAAAGTGCAGGTCTCGTCGAAAGCTTTAAAGCTCATTCTAGGTCGGGATCATAAGTGAGAAAATGCTTTTCCCACACTCTTATCAATTGCAAGCCTTTGTAGACTAAGGCTGCTGTTGGTAAATAATTCTCACCATTTTCATTACTTTTGTATACATTGGTCAATAATATTGTATAAATAATGTAATAGTTCTTTAATTTGGTTATCTTAAACACAATAATAGTAATAATCAAGTGTCACGCGGGGCTGCTACGAGTCGTAGCGCAACACATTACTTTAGCGACGAGACTCCCCTCCACCCCGCTGCGACCCTGCATCCAACCAATACATGACGCTGGTAACGCTGACAGCTTGTTATACACGTTTGGCATAACACCAAATATAAATTTAATTTCTATTTTCATATACATAATATATAATCAAAAGACACATATAAAAAAAAATATTTTTCCTCAATTTACTTTGTATTTCCAAATGTAATGTCGCATTTTCGGAAAGCATAGTTTCAGATTAGTTTTCTTCAGTCATTTAACTGAGAAATACGTGTTTGAATATTTTCGTGAAAAGTCTCCAATCTTCAGAACATTTGCGTAGCTGTATGCTGTTTCAGTTTCACGCCAAAAAAACGCAATCGAGACAACAAAAAATATTTGCGATGTTTATGGAGTTGCATTAAACATGAGGAAATATCAAAGATGGTTAAAAAAAATTAAATCAGGGAACATTGATTTAAAAAATGAGCCTAAATTGGACGTTTTCGTGAAGTGAATGAAGCAGCCCTGAAAGAAGAGGTTGAAAAAAATCCGACTCTCAGTATCGAGGAATTATCGAGCCAAGCCGGTACGTCATGGTCGTCAGCTCAAAGATACCTGAAAAAAATGGGGAAGATTCAAAAAGAAGGCGTTTGGGTCCCCCATACGTTGACTGAGAGAAACAAAGATATGAGGCGCGGTATCTGTAAGTTACTGAAGGAGAAAGATGAGTCGCAACATTAGGTTTGACATATTTATTGCATCCAGCTCATTCTCAGACCTGGCTCCAGCCGATTATCAGCTTTTTCGCTCATTGGAATTTTTTTTAAAATTAGAAGATGAAATAAAACGGCCTTTTCAGACTATTTCGATTCTAAAACTGCAGAGTTTTATAAGAGAGGCATTTTAGATTTACCTAATAGATAGCCAAAGGTCATAGAAATTATTGGTAATTATTTTGTATAATTAGGTTTAATAAATGATTAGAAATATGAGATTGAGTTTCGTAAAAAAAATACGATATTACATTTGGGTCCTTCTAATATATAGACGAACCTTTTCCGCGATTCCATTTAATTGGGATATTAAATTTAATATTTATATAAATATTCGTAATTCAACATGGTTTTATTATTAAATAATTGTTTTTTGAGACAAATATTTAAATCACATACATAATTAGATAGATTGATCTATGATTCTGACAGATGGGATTTCAAAGACCTGAATTCTGGTTTTCTATAATTGCAGTTCCATAAAAACTTCCACATTAACTATTATGAGTGCCAGCCTAATTGGTATTTTTTTCTATTAATTGTCAATTAAGCGAAATCGACTGTATATGATTTAGCTAAAAAATATTTAGGTATATGTTATAATAAATTTACCCCTAAAAATCAGCACTACAATCCTTTGCCTAAATTATTACTAAGCATATATTAAATCTTATTACATTTTTATTATAAATCTTAATTTTTAAAATTGCTATTTCAAAGACTATTTGTATTAAATTTGATATTTAGGCATATAAGGAAAGTGGCGGAATAATTTCGAAATTACCGAATATGTATTAATTATCATATAATGATACTTAAAATATATTTAAATGAAATAGTCGGTATTAATAAAATTTAATCAGAATAATATGTGAGCGAAAAATTTGTGTCACCCCATAATACAGAAGTACTAGATGGTAACCGGATTACGCGTTTTCGCCGAAAGACATATAAACACGTCGACAAATTTGACATTTGTGACATACCATTTGCGACTTTTAGCACAATCGAGTTAAAGTATCGTTTCCATTATGGTGATTGGATATCTGAGTGCGTTTTATTTTCGGTGAAATGTTGGCTATAAAGCTGCACATACAAATATGACGATAAAAAATAACATAACGAAGGAAATATAACAATTCGGGCGTAATTTAATAGAATTAAAGCGTGTTTGTAGAGATCGATATCTACATGATGTATGCGATCCTAACCAAATTAAATAACGCTCCGTCTTTCACCTTAAAATATACATGTATGGAAATATAATAATATTCATACATATGTATGCGAAATTATGATTAACGTATTTTAGGTTTTTGCATGGCGAGTAATAAGTGAAGATATCGCAATCATCCACGCGAAAATTATGCAAATTTTCAGGGACAGGGCGCGTGTATGCGGGTGAGCAACGAGGGGCGTGCGAAAGGTTTCGTGAAGTAGAGTGTGGTCTCAAAGAAATGTGCTTACAACACCGAACCAAGAGTACATATACACGCACACAGTTATGCACACGTATACAGAGAATAAGGAAATTTACATTGTTAATTGGAGCACGTAGTGTTTGCCCCGGCGAAAGGGTGGAAGATCTGTAATATACAACAAAAGTCCACTTTCTAAAACAAAAGCGCTTTTAATAATCCCGAGTCGGTTTTTTGGCTTATCCCTTGGCCTGTTAATAGAAAGAATCGTCCATTTCGTATAAATGCTGAAGAGGGTTCCGCTCAAAATTAGGAATTAAATAATGCTTGCCGGTATTACAATAAAAATATAAATAAAAACGCTCCAAATTTCTACTGAAAATAATTTTATATTTTTTTGCAGTATCTATAGCCATATTAAATACGCATTTAAATTACTATAAATTATGTATTCTTACTAATTTGCATAAACCTTTGGCTTTTGTATATATATAGAAAAATCAGAACTGACATATGCATAAAATTAACTATCAAAGTAAAGGATTTACGTATATACATACTAATTTTATTAAGTATATATATATGCATATATATCATACAGAATTTATAATTTACGATAGAATATTGCATTTTTTAAGATAATTGATATTAATTTCCAATAATTTTATTTTAGTTGTTAACAAAGCGAAAATATGCCCTGTAGCAATTTACATTGCTGACCATGGGTATTGGTATAAATTTAGGTAAATCCTTCATATGTCTTCTTCTGTGTTCTTGATGCTTTTCATATTTTACTATGTCCTTTAGCAGCTGAAACAAATCTGGATCTCCCAAACAGATTTAGTAGCGACTGAAGCGTCGCTACGACAGCTTATTTTTACCCAATCACAAATTGCGATAATCGCAATTTGTGAGGTAAAATTAGCGAATCTTTAGTTTTTCAAAATTTTCAGTAGTCGTGACTTTTCGCCATTATCTAATGATTGACTCCCTATCACTTATCAAATACACATGGAATATATTTGTACGAGTGTTTTATGCTTTGTCCATTTTATACTTCGTCTGATTTAGTTAGTTGAGAATATATTATTAAAACTACTTATATAAGTCAATTTGCTAATCAAGCATTTCTATTTTATATTGTACTAGAAACTCCGGGAGATAATCATCAATTTATTTTTGAATTTATTTATTTCTAGTGTGGATAACCTTTCGCTTTTCATATATACATATAATATTACTCAGCGAATTAGGTCAAGAATTTCTCCAGGGCTATTTGGATATTTTATGTATATGTATGTGGCAAATCGGCAAAGGGTACATCTATATATATAAGGGTTTTTTATTTGCTGTTTGAGGTCAGTTTGTGTACAAAATAAGAAAATCATATTTACTATTACGACCAATAAATTTTATTTTATTATTTATCACAAAAAGATGTAGTATGTTGCATTTTTAATTAAGACAAAACCATCAAAGTCATTACCGAAATTTTCTGTCAAAGTATTCATATATTAATGATTTAATTCAGGCAATATACAATTAAGGGACATTATAATCTCAGATTATAGTAATTATTAAATATTTAAAGAGGATAGTCGTCAATGATGAAAAATCTCATTCAAATAGTCATTGAGCCTTAGCTGCGGTGGTTCGCAGGATGATAAAAAAGTCTTCATTGGACGGACACGCGTCCCAGTACACTCGGAAAGAGTGAAATTATGGCGTGAAAAATGTATTCCGTTTTACAGCCGACACGGGGCAAGAGTGGCGAAAAGGTGAAAACTAAATGTGAAGTGTGAAGTGTTTTTCCTGGTTTATTTAGTGTATGACCATTACGGCCTGCGAGAGCCACTTCACCACTCCCTTTACAATAAAACAAAATAAATCCGGGGCAATAAAGTCGCGGCCTTGCTCGCCCGCCCTGTCACACGCAGACAACCCATTCACCATTTTTATTTTCCGATTTCTGAGACGTCATTTGTATTGGGTGGGATTTGTCTCCGAGATAAGGCAGAAACAACGCTTCATACTTCCTTCCATTTGCATAAAGGCAGAAGTGTATAGAGAGATTTATATGCGGCCAATTTGCATTAATATTTTTTCGTGTATTTATATTTAAATAAACGTACGTATATATTTACCGTATTATACTAATAATATATACGTTTATAAATCTGTATTGTAGCCTCTAATATAAGACAACTATTATAATATTCTATTACTATTTGCTATATGTTTTAATAAATTAAAAAAAACATGTTTTTAATGGATTTGTCATATAAATGCATGAGATTTTTAAAATAAAATATCAGTCTTTTTATAAGGAGTGTGGGAAATTGAAAGTACAACTCGTGTTTTACTGGATTGCAGTGTGCACGAATGCATCCGTCTCTCCTATGAACTTTAGGTGGTATTAGAAAGAAGAGAGCTATGTGTTCAGCACATACAAATTTAAAATACAAGCCAAGTATCTTTTGATGCAGTAATTTTAAAAATAGGCTTAGTATATTTAATTTTTATATCTAAATTATCGGCTGAAATCATTATGCATGCATTTAATGATTAAGATTGTCATGTACATCATTTGCAGAAAAATAGCAATTTTATAATGTTTTTTTTATAAATAAAGAAATAGTTTTATTTATTAAACTATGCACTGATATTTTCAATAAAATTTTGCCATTTTTGGGGTAAGTTCTTTAGTTTCTTAGTGTAAAAGGCTGGTAATCGTCTAATAAGTCAATATAATCTTGACTGGTATATAATATTAATCTCTCTATAATCTTTGATGGCCTGTTTGAAAGCATTGGCGAAATTAAATTGTTTTTTTAAAAAAATAATTATTCGGATTACTAGAAAAAGTAATAATAATATTAGTAGTAATAGTAAAAGTAAACGGGAAGCCAAGGGTATTTAACGCCGCTAGGTCGTCGAGGAAAGAGTGAAAATGACACTCCTCCACTACGTGGTTTGTGGATTGAATAGCTCCGGACTCGCACGTGGGAATCTCTGCGTACTCTCATTTGTAGAGGGTTTCCTCTGTTCTGCCGTGACCTGTGCGGGGAAGGTTTAGAGTTACCCACATTTTGCGCGGGAGATAGAAACCGCTCGACTCTGTAGTGGGATCGGGGAATACGTTGTTCGCGTCCACTCCACTCTCACTCCATTCCTCTATCCATCGAGATTTCAGGATTCAATCATCTTCTCCGCGGTCTGTCCAGGGCGGTTTTCTTGATTTTAAACGTTTTGATGGAAGATTTGCCAGGTGCGTTTTCATGGATAGGTAGGTATGGCATTTGGGCGAAGAGATTCCAGAGACGGTGAGAGCAGTGACTCCTTCTGAGTACTGGTGGCTCAATGTGGAAGAATACGGGTAACCACAGAACTGGTGTCGGGCGCCTGTTATCTTGCACATAATATTGTTTAGCTCCGTGTCAGTCCCTTTTAGGTGCATGTTTTATTGTCATACATGAATCAGCTCAAAATATTCCCGATCAATAAAAATCCGGTAAAAGTGGTATTTAGTGGGATAAAAATCTAGTGAGCATAGCGGCTGATGAAGAACTTCCAACTCCAATTTTCTGTAGTTTTGTTGTTTTTCAATAGGATAGGTCATGATGTTTTTCTGAAAGTTTTAGGATCATTTGGCCCATCAGGTTTCAGTATACTATTGTCGCGATCAATGCATCAGGTTTTATTAAAGCAGATCTGCACTAGATCATCAAACATTCATCGTCAGCTTCTTTTGATGAATATTGCGCTTAATCTGTGTTTTTGTGGCTTTCTTTAGTACAACCACTATAGTGTTGGGTACATTTTTTTATCATACGTTACAATACGATTTAAAATGAATCATTAACCACTTCATGCGCGTTGACGCGTATACGCGTCAAGCAAAAGCGTTCCAATTTCCACGCTCACGCGTATTCGTGTGAAGCCAGATACGCGCTTAAATAAATCACAGTTTTATTATCTCCTCGTCAATTATGAAAGGATGACTCTCTAGCTCATTTTACTCTAATTGCATTCATACTTTGCTATAGCCTGATAATAGATTTTCAATGCATTTTATGACTTTACATGCAATACGATTTTTTTGCGAAAAAATGGACCGAAAAGGGTTGAAAAAAAAACATAATTATATGCTTCAAATTAAAAGCAAAAAAATACATTTTTTTAACGTTCTGGCAAAAACAATTCGCGCATGAAGTGGTTAATATGACGAGAAAAAACAAGCTTCAAAACGTTGTTTTCTTTGCTGTTTATTCAGTTCACGTGGAATTCATTTATTCATTTTTACGATTTGATTCTCCGATTTGAGGTAGTTGAGACAATAATGTTAGCACGAAAACACCAAATATCAAGGATAATTTTAGTGCACTTTGAAATGAATCTGGCTCGACGTTGACTCTAAATTCGATTCTGCTTGATCGCGTGGATCATTCTTGAGGTCAAAGTTACCAAAACGAAAGTTCGCAAACTAATTTGATACTATCCGCTGGCTAGTGAAAGAGCAAAATACATCATTAATGTTACTAGATGTCTACTATGCTGTATTTTGAAGTGAGAACTATTTATTAATTGTAGAAACCTTCCAACTTACCATTTAATAAATAATATAAATTAATTACAAAAATTATAAAAATATTTTATGGCAAAATGATTTAGAAAGAGAAAATATTTAATATATTATCAGTTTTCTTACAAAAATATAGTACCAACGTGAAATATACAAGCTGTATAATTTGACCATATGCCTCATTATAAATTTCATACTTTCATATTTCATGTTCGTAAGTCATGTAGTATAATTATTTAAAACTTTGTTTAGAAAATAAATATAGAGCGATGTAGCACTATATTTTTTTTGCGATGAAAAGTTTAATGACAACTTTAAAGCAAACTGCGCCTTTAATTTGTATTATTTTTAAATGAAACATGAGACTGTATTGCTATTTATTTAATTCAATTGAATTATTTTTTTAAGCCCAGGGCATTTCAGCAAATAATTTACATATTTAGTGATTCGGCAGATCGTATCCTCGATCCGGGACGAAGGGGTCTGCGGATTTCAGTAAAAAAGAGTTTATTTAAAATGGCGGTGTTTACACCCATTAAAGTGTCCAATTGAACGTAAATATTTGCCACGTGACCACAGTACCGAATTTATGCCAACCTTATTCGGATCATTAAAAGGGTCATAATCATAAATCAGGTTTATGCGGCATACGTTACGTGCCCCACCGGCTTCCCGGAGCAAATATTTGGATTTTTTCCCTGCGAATGGTATTATTACAACTTGTGCAACCGTATATCTCTTTATCCCGAGCTTTTGTAATTGGGTTTCGTTGTTAGTGGTTCGCTGGTTACATGGGACTTTGTATAGTGTGCCGAGACACCGTCGGGATCGGAGGAGGGAATCTGCAACTTAAGACTAACTTAAAATTATCATATAAGTTTTATATAATACAACCACTAGGTAAACTGAGAGAAACTTATTTTATTATGTTATTCCGAATATATTATTTTCATCGGAGTGGCTCACGTTTATCGCGCACGTCTAAGCCGTAGTCCCTCAGCAAGGTGAAGGCAAATCCCCTGCGATCAGAACTAATCAAGATAAGGCAAAGTGCTGAGAATGAGACTTCACCATGTCCACGAGATAACGAAATTAATCGATCGACTCAATAATAATATTAATACCAATTTATGCAATTTATGAAATATATTTCATTAATTAATATAATTATTATCATGTTACGTAGTACAATGATAATAATTATATTATGTGTAATGCATATATTTTCAAAGATCATATAAAAAAATAAACATAATTCAAGTTATCACGCCGTTTGTGATATTTCGTATTTATTTCGTATAATAAATAAGCGAAGGAGCCGTGAAAATCGCAGAACAATATCTCGGTAAGATGATCACAACAAGGTGGGTGTACAGGAAAAGTTGAGCGGAAAACGATAAATAATGGCGTAATGAATCGCGTCTAATAAATCAAGAGAATGTTCGTTATCATATTTGGTTGTTTACCTGCCAGCCTAATCATTTATCAAGATGAGTCTGAGGACGTCGCAGGACACGTTGAAAGGACGCCAGAAAACGGGAATTCCATAGAAAATTTTAGCCTAAATCAAAGCTGGCAGTTTGTCAAGGTTTAATTTAAATAAATATAAATGCGCAAAAATTATTATGCGAGTATAAAGCAAGATAAATCATTTAATTATGTGATTTAAATACGTGGAATTATTTCGTTGTTAGCGCATAAATCTTTTCTTTTAATTATGATAAAAACTCGAATATCGTTCTGTTGTTACAATATCGTATACTTAAAATGAAGTATTATAGATAAAATTCTTTTTAAAAACTAAAACGCTTATCAAGTGGAAGAATTTAAACTATTTTAATCGATTTAAACGAGAAAATAACCGTAGAACATAAAGACGTTAAGATGCACTGCTTTTTGATGATTTATAGGATGAACATCTTCCTAATGAAACTATTGTTATTGTCAAACTATTTACCACGTTCGTGGAATTATAAATATATAATATACTTTGTTGAATGTAGTGCCGAGAAGCTATTATTATTGTGTAACAAACTCGTAAAAATCCCAAACCGTAATGAAACTTACAGAACGATCATTACAGAAGTCTTTGTAAAACTATCGCATTTAAAAATTTATGCTAAGGATGTCGAGGTGTTTCTCAACGAACAACATAGATTCAGACCAGACTACCATTAACTTTTATTTGTAACTAAATACAAACATTTTAGAGAATATATTGGCGCGATATTCTTATAAATCACTCGTACTTTTGACAAAGTCTGACATAGTCTGATATATAAATTAATTACATTTAACTTTTCCCTTCAAATTAAAATCATACAATATTTTATTTCAAATAGAACGCTTCACGTCAAAGTTAATAACGCATTTTCAAATGCAAGAAACATACTCACCGGGTTTCTACAATATAAGGTTTTGTTCGCTCATATCTTCTGTTTATAATTTTTCTGATACCTGGTATTAAACAGACGATAATATGCTGATGATATTGCAATCTTATACAGACACACTGTCCTACGTCTATATTAAATCTCTAGAGAATTTTTTAAATACCTAATTTATGATTATGGAAAACAAACCGAGTTTCGTTTAAACCCCCCAAGAATCTTCTAAAATTTTCATTAAAATTAATAATACGTCCATACCGTGTAAAAACAAAACGAAATCCCTCGGAAAAATCATATCGGAAATATTATCAAAAAATATAATTAAAACAAAACTATTATTTGCCTGTTAATAATAAAAAGAAAAGTAAGCTATTCCTCAAAAATATCAAAGTGTTTTAATTTCAGTTCACCCACAAACTCCATACGCCCTTTCTATCATAGGTCATGCCTAGCCACATCCTACTTCAGCCAATTGGTTAACGCCTCCTTCAACGGAATGTTAATATACGAAAAGATTTTAAAATTCAACTATTAACAAATTATATTAACCTTTTCTACTCTCTAGGCCAGACGTATTAGCCCAAAAGATTTTTTAGCAAAAAAAATTAACTACATTTCTATTATTTATAAAAATGTCTTTTCATTTTACCAATAAAAATCTTTTTTTACATATTCGTAAAATATAATTAATGAGAAAAGAGAGTAGATTCAATAAAGGAGAAAAGGTTTAAACTCTTGCAATATACAAATAATACAAATTTCAATCCAACTAAAATAATATTTAAATTAACAGGTGTCATGGTTTGACACCATCGAATCCAATTTTTATATGTGTGGATGGCACTTTGGGATCTCTCTGTTATGCCATATATCCATCTATCCATAAATAAATAAATATATGTAGTTAAACTAAGATATAGCATTATATTAAATCTCTGATGAAATAGTAAAGAGGCCTATCTCCAGATTCTAGAACTGATGACTGAGTAAGTATTTGTGGAATTTTTGAATTTTGCGGCTGTGTTCAATTCTTCCATTTTTTGTATTGTTGGTACATATGTCCATGAAGTCTTTTGATATTGGAAGCCATATTAGATGTTTACATGGGTGTCAAAAGGGTTAATAAAAATAATTAGAGGATTTTGTTTTGCCAACAATTGCCCAAACGCTTAGCGAGTCAGTATCTCGTGACTGGCAAATGATGATGATGATGATGAATACCTATTGCTAGATTTATCACTGACTGACCATAAGTAAAGTTGACTATATTAAAATATATATTGCATTATTTAAATTTGGCGATTTTCCTTCAATTGATTTTCCACATTTGCTTTATAATTATTATATCATACTCAGAATAGTGTCAAAAAATTATTTTCATCATATTCTTTCTTGATTTACAAGATTTGTTATGAAATTCATATTTAAATTTGGTAAACAGCAACAAATAAATTGGATATAGACCGATATAATAAAATGAATCAAAGTTCGCAATTTTCGCGATAGAGATTTCCGTGGCTTTTACGAAATAATCGAAAATTCCAATGAGAGGGTTTAGGTGTCTTATGATGAAGGTCCGCGAAGCACAATACGAGTCGAAACCTCTGGTGCTTCAGAATCACCGGATTATCGGGACCAGCAGCCTTATTGGATCATTCTCCGATACATTATGTCGCTATTTAATCTCGACCATGATTGATGTGTCGTTAAAAAGAAATGTGCACAATGGGCATCGCACACATTACACGAGAGAAGGAATACACTGGCGCAAATAGTAATTTAGCTTTTGCTACATGATTAGTTTGACAGTTTGGATGACATGGAAGGAGCAGTTTAAAACTTTACGAATTAATGTTCATTTCACGTCTAAGGCTGATGTCAGAAAAATTACCACTTAAAACTTTCGCTATTGGGATAAAATAACAAAAAAAGCTCTTCGGGATATTGGCTTCCACTGGCATGTATGGGCTTTCATACATATGTATGTATATGTATATTTTTTTTCAGAGCAAATAAACCCCAGCCTGCTCATGTAGAAATGTATTTACAAACACGTCTCTAATTTATAAAAAAAATAATGAAATACGTGAGGTAATCTTATTAAAAACTTAATATATCTGCAGAAACAGCAGCACTTTATTATTTTAAAATGCAAGAATTAGTTACGTTTCCCCAAAAGCTAAATAAATTTATTTCATGTAAAAATTGAACACAAAAGCATTTTTAAAAAATAATTAAAAATATGATTTACACAAAGACATTTGCATATATAATTATTCGAGTCGGAAATGAGATGATACCGTTTTCTTTTAATGTCCATCCCCGTGTACAATGTATGAAAAATTGGAAAATACGCAAACTGACGCCCCGAGGAGCTTCCGCCGTTACGACGTCGTAAGAGTTTTAAGCCCACGAAAACAGGAAGGATGTTATTGTTTCATTTTACGAGTATATTCAGTTGACTTTGTACTTTTTTTTAACGTTTTTACACAGTAAACATTTTTGCCGGGTGCGAATCAAAAAAAAAGAAAAATTAAAACGACACGACATCCTCTTTCGCTTTATGAACGCGTAAATTAGGAGATAAGCAAACGCGGGCAAAGAGCAATATGAGAACAGATAAAGGAGACCCCATCGCAGGATTCGCCTGTGCAGAAATAAAATGTTTATATATTGTGTTGAACTGCAGTGTAATAAGTCTAGGCGAACACCTATACAGGCGCCGTAAAGTTTACCGGTCTTACGTGCTCGCTCAGTCGTCTGATCATATTTTAAGTTCATCTATTCAAAACTTTGTTAAAGTTGACTGTGTGTATGTGTCGGTATGCGAAAGATAGAATCTTACGAAACAAACTCAGACTGCGGAGTCAATATGGGATTTAATTACTAGGGATGGTATGCTTATGGAAATTTCAAGCAGTGTTTTCAAATAAAATAATAACTGAATTGGCAGTTAGAACTCATGACAGTGATTAAAAAATAGTACAGTTCAATAATTATTTATATAATATAAATATTTATTTTTTAGGACAAATTTTGTCAATAATATATTTGCAACTCAGCTTTATTTTTTATTGTAATATTATAATTACAAAATCCCTGAATAATTACAAAATCGTCGAAAGAGCCAAGTGCTAGAAGTTTTCTTTCAGAACTGCTTCGAAGATCGTAAAACAGTGCGTGTATGATGTGTATGATGAATCTAATGAGGAACTATAATTGAACAATAATAAAGATTTTTAACAAAAACGATAATTCTGCTGTTATTTTTTATTGAAGCTCGTACAGACAACCCTTCCAATGCGCTCACAGCTATAAAGTTGCGGCAGTGTGTGACAGTCCCTCACATAGTGCTTCCTTCTAGATCGTCGTTTTATACATTTGTGTTTCATAGATGTCAAATTCCATTTTTCGTAAGGATAGATAGCATTAAATTAAATAATTCCAAGGCGCGAAACTACCGACATAAATATTTTTTATAAAACATGTGGAGGTAATGTTATATAGAATTCCCTGAATTCATAGTATTCGTCGAACACCTATCTGAATACTAACTTAATACCAAATATCCATTCGATTCTTTTTCCTGTTGGATTATATTTTTCTTGCACGGAAGACCAGAACATTTAAAATCTCTCTGATAATTCCTAGATGATAATTTTAGATCTTATTTCATGGAGTTATATATAATCATAAAAAAATAAAGATCCTGCTGATTTATGGGCATCTGTTAAATCTCCAAAGCATGTTTTAAATTTTTAATAATATTAATCATCAATCTTATTGCTATTTAAACTCAATTTGTCAAAGAAAATCATACAATGTATGTTGTGAATTTTTCTCTAACAGATATCCTTAATCTATTGCGTACGGACACTAACATATATAGGTAAAATAATTGATTTCTTTCCAGTACGCATAATATATATTAACCTTTTCCACTCCGTGGGCCAGACGTATTGGCACAAAATATTTTTTAGCTTGAAAGATTTTTTTTATTTAATTTTATAAAAATAGTGACTTTTTTGTAATCGGATGTCAGATCAAATCCTATTGTTACTTTTTATTTATTTTTCTAATGAATATCTCTTTTAAAACATATAATGAGAATAACTGATAGATTCGACTAAAAGTGGACAGAGTGGAAAGAGTTAAAGCAAGGGCGGCTCGTCCATATACAGCGCGGAGCTGCAGCACCTCCAAGAAAATTGAGGAAAAATATATTTTTATATATAAATATGTATTTGTATACTGATTATATATTATGAATATAAAAATAAATTTATCTCGTTATACGCCGCGGGATTTAGAGCAAGAGGGCTGCCTGTTTGTCAGCACTACCAGCGTCGTGTATTGGTTGGATGCGGGGCTGCAGAAGGGTGTGGGGGAGGGAAACGTTCTCGTCTCTAAGCGATGTGTTGCACTGCGACTCAGAGCCTGAGTTCATTCTGACTCACTGTAATAAAATATGGGCGAAATACACTTTTTTAATTTTTATTCAAAAGGTTTTATTTGAATCGGATTAAATATCATATCACAAAATTGCAGTCATCATTAGAAATTCATTTATTTGAGGATTGATCGAAAAAATATTTGAATTAGAAGTGTGTCGATTTCCTGAAAAAAATTTGGACATATATTCCCGGAAATAAAACTAAATGGTCTCAAAATCGGCGAACGCGCTCGGCTGTATTAAAAAAATCAGCCCAGTCAATATTTACCGATAAATGATAAATTGACTGAAAATAGCAAAACCTATGCTAATAATTAACACGGTAGTTATTCAACATTTATGAAAAGCTTATCATTTGTCATGTCTCATCATGCGTTTATTTAAATTCGAGCTTAATTTTTGTATAAAAAATGTATTCATTATGGTTGTTGATATAGTGGTATCGATTAAAGCTGTGTTGCTAGCTTCGACCACGCAAACAGTGTTGTTGTTGTTGTTGACTCTGTTAATTAAATTTGA
Source organism: Philopotamus ludificatus (assembly GCA_022495035.1). Lineage (NCBI taxonomy): Eukaryota > Metazoa > Arthropoda > Insecta > Trichoptera > Philopotamidae > Philopotamus > Philopotamus ludificatus. The sequence goes on from JAGXCT010036277.1 coordinate 19,049, forward strand.
GGTCTGCACGGATCCTTACTTAACAAAATTGATTATAAAAAACTGTTTTCTACTATCTAATTATCCCGGTGATTTTTTGCCACGTTTATACCTTGCCAAAATAAATATTCATCGTAAATATTATTCAATTAATCACTTAATAATATGCTGAGCGTAAAATTTTAATTATCCAAACAACATAGTCTGGAAAGGGGTTTATAATAGACAACATGTAAAACGTAAACGCCGGTTGATACAATTGATCGCCGCCGCACTCTCCGAGTAATAGTCTCGTCCATAAAACCGGTGGCTCTCAATAAATATTTATAGCTGGCCATGTCCATAAAATGAGATGCCTGCATCCAGGAAGATGCTATACTAGTGAATTTCAATAATTTATAGGTCGGGAATTTACTTAGATATGGAGAAACGGTTTTACGTCTGGGGAAAACGGCTCCAGACCTGCATTTGTCTGTGATTTATATGGGGGACGCTCATTGGTTTTAGGAATATCATATCCGGAACATGCGCCTAATCCAAACCGGAAGTGAAACGCGTCGAGTACACCGATCGATCAATAAAAATGTTTGCAAATTAAAACATAAATATGTATAATCCGTAACGACGTCTCTTTCAGGGACAGACTGACACCACTGAAATCGTTCGATTCGGATTTGGAGATTTGGAGCGTCTTCAATTTAATTTTTGCATTTGTAATTAATCGCCAATTGTGTGACTTAGTCAAAGTAATTAAGGGATATAATCGCGAGAACATCGCCCCGGCCAGCGGCGCAACGGGCTAGGGGGGCACATTGATTTTATTCGTTTGTTTGTAAATTTGTCAGGGGTCTGAGGGTCTCGAGCCGTGAATTTAATTAGAAACAACCAATATTTAATCAGTCGAGTGTCGCACAAAGGCGCCGAGTCCATAAAGAAATCATAATTAAACAGGATATTTAACCGAAGTGTGCGCGGTGGCTGTAGTAGCTTGCTGCTGGCTGATTGAAATCGCAAAAGTTCAACACTGAATTATTTAATAGTTACTCATTAAATTAAATTCCGTATACGAGCCGTTTTATGTGCCGCCAGCCGTGGTCATAAAACACATACACACATGTGCCGGCGCCGCTGGGTGAGGCTGAATAAAAATCTGAATTTAATGGATCGACTTTAAAGCGTTCGAATGAAAATATTGGGGCAATTTCATTTTTTAAATTAATATCGTTAAAGAGTAAACGATCGATGTATGTACATATGTACAGACTGCGATATACTGTATATGTAGAGGCGCGCCGTCTATATATTATATATCAGGAGATAGCAACCTTTTTTTACAACGGGCCAGATACAAATTTAAAAAAAGTTGTGCATCATAGAAATTTATAATAATACAAACACTGATTGCTGAACTCAAATTATACCTTTATTAGCAAAGTTACATAATAAAATAAATATAGAAATAAAACGCTCATTGACCGATCCGTCTACGTAGCTTGAAACCATCCGCGTAGTTCGAAGGGGGTCTATTTATAATGGAAAAAAAATCCCAAGCACTTCAAGTAATTGTTGATATTTTTTTTTAATGGATTATTCGAGAATTAAAAATAGCTTTTCTTGATATTCCTCAAAATTTGGTCGATGTTTTAGATTTGTCTACTAATTAATATGACGCATAAATGACACGCACACCCGACGATGTCATGCTTGTCAACTTGGGGTCACAAATATACCCCATCGGCACGGCTAGGTTATAACAATTAGGATATAGAAATTAAAAAGACGGCGAAAGATAAATGTGGAAAAAGATTATAATTACGTCTAGGTTACAATAAGACTGTATATAACAGAAGTGAGCAACCCGCGGGCCACGGGTTGCTTACTCCTGTTATATATGGTCAGATTGTGCGATGCACACAGGCGCCGGGAGATTACGTGTGCCGAGGGGCGCCAACAGAGGAAAATTTTTAAATATTATTTCATTTACTTTCTCAAAATCGAAAAAAATCTATTAAAATTATTTTGTATTGCAGAGGAGAGGGGGTATAGGGGCCCTAATTAAAGTTTTGTACACATTCGTTGAATATTGTCGACGTGTTATTGTGTACATATGAGTATAAGCGTAAGTATACTGACAATACCGTCTAAAATTTTTTTTCAATTTCAACTCTTTAAATTTTTGGTAGAAAAAATCTGGAAATGAACTAGTATTCTCCAGGAAATTATGAAATGGATTTTTGGTGTTGTAAATATTTTGACAATGGAAGAAGTGCGTGCCAGTAAAATTACAAAGCGCCACTCATTCATATAATAATACGAGTTCATTAAAGATTATAAAGATGTAGTATGTAATTGGTCTTACACTCTTACATTCCAACGTGGCATAAAGAAATCCTAGAATTCAGTTGTAGTTAGACATTTATGTTTGGCCTAAAACTGAATGATGATCATAAAATCATAAAAAACATAAGAAAATAAATGAAATCGCAATTTTTTGAAATTTAAAAAATAGAGGATGAATTTTTTTATTATTCCTGATTAGTTTTTGTTGGATTTTGCAAGGAGCTTGTAGGGCACCATAAAATTGACGGTTTGTGCATCCCTTATTAAAATCAATATGTATATACAGTAATATTTTGGATTAAAAACTTTCTTACGATAGCCTAAAGTGCCGATAACTCGTTCTTAGCTACATTCTTTATTTGTGCGTAATCCAGCCTAAACGAGCTCCGATTACATGGACGCCCAATTATATCTCACGGACTCTCTTTTTATCCTTCTTGACATTGACCCCTAATGTCCATATGTACCAATTTAAGAATCACTAGTGTAGATAAAAATTGAACATATGAACTCCAACGGAGGGATAAAACTCGAAATTGGAAAGAAACTCATTATAATAATTTTCAGTGAAAATATTACAGTACTACTATATATGATTACAATAAGAAAATCATTTCCATGATACTCTGAGAAGAATTATACACATGAAAATGATTTTCAGACATAAGGGCCATGGCCAATAGGTCAGAACCATCTATTATAATAGTATAGTTAACTGCTTCTTAGCTCTGATAGTGCTCGAATAAGATAACCGTCCATGGAATTCTCAGGTTTAAAACTTCATTATGATACTGGCTAGGGGACGAATGTAAATCTAACAACCTACCACACCGGCATCATAAAAATATCTGTAATATAATATAGTGTCATGGCTTCCAAGTAACAATTATTAATAGTTATTTAATATAGTAACCTGAGGCGGGTCTTTGCCACCTGGAGGACACCTCCGTCTCAACCATGATGTCATGACTGTGACGGACGTTCTCCAGGTTATCTTGGCTCTTCGAATACGGGTCAGGTCGCCAGCCATAAGCCCGGGAGCCGAGCTGTCACGCTTGGATTGTAACAATAATAATCAGACGAAGTTAGGGCCAATTCGTATTTAATGTACGGTCTGATCGGGTGCTACGGGCACCTCCGGTAGCACACACGTCACTGAATTGGCCTGGATAGCGGCCTGGCTCCTCATAGCTCCGTAGAATCTATGAAACCATGATTGCGGCCAACCGCCATCGCCGCCACGTCTGATACCGGCACACGACAACCCTAGACTCTCTATATATATTTTTTATAATGTTTGCAATAAATTTAATGTACTGCTAAAAATTGATCCATTACTAATGGAATTTTGATTACGTTTGTTGTTTAAAGCCATGACTGTGAAAAAAGTAAATCGATTATCTTTAAGAATATTTAAAAATATGTATTTTCCTTCTGCAATTCTATAGATTATCTCGTATTAAAAAAAAACAAATAAATAAATTGGCCAAAAAAAAATAAAGTATGGAAGCACAGTTTATCAATGTTACCATATTTCATAAATAATGTACTTTTGAAAATAACATTACCATATTTAGTCAAAATAAATTTAAATATAAACGCCATAACTCGGGCAGCGTTCAGCCACCGCTTCCCGGTCGCACCATAAAAATAAATATTATTAACTCCTAAACGGATGATCCCTTTATATCATTGAGGTCGGTGGCGAGATTTATGGCGATCATAGCACCTCGCGCTATCATATTATGGTGAATGTGCTTGTACGGAAATAACTCTCGGTTGTCAGTCGTATTTTAAAATAACTCCAGTTGGAGTTGTACCTTTTTTACCGTCTCGCAGTACATTTGGGCAGCGCCCGCGCCCCCCGCCCCCGCCGCGGTCTCTCTCGCCCGCCTCAGTTTCTCCGGGACAGTCCCACTGTGTGGACGCGCCATGGACCCACGGACGCGCGCGTGACTCTTTCGCGCGCTACGGACAAAACTTCCAGATAAGAAACCCAACAACAGAATCCTAGAGGCTAAACAGTCAACTATGAGTTGTTCGAACCGCTCGGACAGTATTGTTGATACTTTACAGAAAAACAACGAGTGATAATTATATAAAAAAAAAACAAACACGAGTGAAAATTAAAATAAATACTGTGCGAATAATATGTGGTTATTGAAATAAAATAAATAATAATAAAAAATAAATTACCGTATGCCCGTCATACACGATAAATATTCCCAAAAAAACAGTGTCTAATAAACAATGAGTGAAACTGTCAGTTGATAATTAATTATGTCGAAAATAAATAATAAATCGAATTGTGTTAATTGGAAATGACTGAAGTTAGAAATGTGTTCCAATCAAATTTCTGCACTTCTTGTACTGTTCTCGCTAGTAACCGGTAAGAAAATATTTTTATTATATTAAATAAATGCGTTATCTTTAATTTAAACACATATAACCGCGCTTTAATAATAATTACGCGGTATAAAAATTTAATGCGTCGTAAAAAGCTCGGATCGATTATAATAACGAGCGGGCCGGCGCGTTAACGAGCCCCGATGTATATTATAAATATTATATAGAATTACGCAATGATAAGGACAACATTGAAAAACCATTACGATTTTATGGCGGCTGAAACAAATTTGGCATTGCCTCCGCGTCGTCAATCATTATCGGATCATAATTTTTATTTAATATTTTACTTAATGAATGTTAAAATAATGGCATTGTTAAATTTAACAAAGCGTTTTAAGCTTTTACAGTTTACTTGAAAGACATTTTTCACTTTTATCTCGAAAGATCCGGCGCGTCTTTAAATATGTCGCATAATGTCAAACGGTTGGAAATAGATTTCGTTTACACAGAATGAAGAATGAAGAAGCTCAACGCAATTATTATTATTTATTATTTTTTATCGTTGCATGGAATATCGTCGAACTCGTCTTTACTCATCGCGTCCAACTGATTTTGGCATTGATAGATAGATCGAATAAGAGCACGCGTCTTACAAATACCACTTCAGATAAGAAAGATGATATCATTTAATAGATTTGGAGAAAAGGCCATTAAAGTGAAATATGTGCGCGGTAGAAATTATCAATCTTGCCCTCTGCTTCTTATTCTAATTGCTAACATTCAGAAATCGAGGCGTGACCGTAATTTAATTTTGTATTAATATATCACAATCACTTTGGCCCGAATCAGTACATTAATCACAGCTAGAATTAATTTAATAATTAATAATAATAATATATATTATATATTACTCATAGTAAATTTCATCGATAATATTGTTTGAGATGGGTTCACGAAAAGCTTCCACGATGCTAAGCGGGATTATTTTAATGGAACTTAAATGTATATTTATTTGTTTTTATAGCTGTTCGCTTTCATTTATGAAAATTTCAGAACAACAAGAAATTTGCACGAACAATATTTAAATAAATAATTAACGATATGGTAAATATTATTGGATTGCTCGAAAATTGAACGCGAAAATGTTATTCTTGACTAAAAATAAACAAATTTCAGCATGAAAATAGGAAAATCTCCATTTAACGAGGATTTATTTTGAGATGCAATTATTAATCACATCGTTGATTACCCAATTCATGAATAAAACAACAATTAAAACAAAAATACAGTTAACCCTCCTATAACGTTTCCTGTAAATGGCTGATTTATACAAAATTATAATATTTTTAAGGTCAATGATCTTTACAAGGAATTTTGTAAAAAGGAGCGATTTAGAGGAAACGCTATAGGAGGGCTGACCGTATATACAAATTGTAAATAAAAATAAAATTGAATGGTAAACGATAGCTTAAAACAATAGATAAACAGTGAAACCCCGATTTTACTTTAAATTACTACAATCCTGTTTTATTTTTGTTTCTAATCCCAAATTAAAGTTTTCCGTCTAATTACGTTTTTTATCGTCCTTTTAAAAAAGTAAAAACGCAGTTTCACTGTAATATATTTTTATAAAAATATGCCTTTTTATCATGATCATTATTTTATTAAAGAATTTGTCACGATATTATTTTATCATTCATTTAAGATTCAAAAAATAAAATTAACATTTATAAGAGCGGATTTTATTTATGTGTAAAATTGCCAATTACCCAAAAGATTATCCTATTTTTTTATCTGTATTTGTAATAGCCCCCTCGAAATTTGAATGGCTAGAATGATTAAAAAAGAAATTTCTAAGAAAAGAAAATGAATAATTGCATCATTTATTTAGTAAATTCCATAAATAAGGATTTAAAAATCATGCATGCAAATATAAAACTACATAAATTCACATTATCTATTTTTATGTAAAGAAATAATTAAAATTATTTTTTTGTGCGAATTTCA
>JAGXCT010036277.1:25971-65011 GCA_022495035.1 Philopotamus ludificatus
CAAATATTTTAATAATCAAGTTAAATTTATATAATATTTTACTCAATAAACATAATATTGCAATCGCGGCAGTAAATAACTCTGAGTAGAATATCAAAGTATTTCAGGTAATGATCAAACAAATTTTTAATGTCTATCCCCTGAAAACTTTTGCTAAGTTACTTTCATTTCATTTTGATTACTCTTCGTGTATTTTTCTTCGGGATTTTACAAATTTGTTTTGCATCATTTATGACCATTTGACGATGTTTTTCCATCGCTGGCAATAAAAGAGATCTCTAAAAAAAAGTTTGGAAAAGAAACGGCAAACATCCATCTCGTCCCCGCTGGGGGATAAGTGGGCCAATAGAAAATTCTGAATATTTCATACGGAATATATATGTATGTGCGCATACCGATGATGTTTCAGTAAATATAATAATTCAATTTGGTCATATTGAGTTGATCCGCGGTAATGTCGGGCGACGTCACGTAAACGAGATTTATAGTCAAGATTTCATTAAGCCGGCATCAGACTCGCACTTTCGTAATAAACGCGGAGCACATAAAGCGGTTCGACAATAAAAACGGTAACAATGGCGCTTTAATTCCAGGTGCGTTTTTACGGCTGTTTTATACCCGGGGCCGAGTTATTTAATTTTTTCTCTGTGCACAGTCCATGTTCGGTTGACAATTCTGGCTTGGTTTGAAACCGTTTGGAGATTGTGGCGCGTGACTAGCGGGAAAACAGCACGTGCCGACATTTCGAAAATTGATATTTTCTATTTGCCGCCCTGTACATATATCCGATCGCATTGTTGCCGGGGGATGATAACGAAAAAATATTATTGTTATTTAGAAAATAGTTTCCGTTTCGTTATCTTCTTTTCCTCCTTTTTTCGCGTATTCTTTATCATTGTACCTTCGGAATTTATATGGGGCTCTCAGAGCCCCTCTCGCTTTATTTTTTCGACATAAAAAAACATACATAACATGCATTTAATGCATGTTGAACATTATACTTATTTTTGTTGCGAATAATATGGATGCAAAAGTGTACTGAAAAAGGTAAACAATTTATTAGGGTGAGTATATGAATATGAAATATAATATATTAATACTTGCACTACTGCAATGAAGGATGGAAAATGGTAATAATTTATCTTATGTTAGCATATGACTAAACTGAAATTTTTAAAACTTTTAATAGTTTAGAATGCGCAGAAGTTTGTCATATATAAAAGTATCACAAAACTCACGCCTGAATGATTTTATTAGAAAGATTTTATTTAAAATATTTTCAATATTCACATTGATGTGATAAAGAAGTGCAACCCTGAAAACATTTTTGCTCACCTAGTTTAGTTATAGTTTTTTTAATTAATGAAACGCGAAATATTTCTGAAAAATAAAATGTAATAGAAATACCAAATATGCACTTTAAACTCTGTCCACTTTTAGTCGAATCTATGAGTTAATCTCATTGTAATTTTTTTTACAAATTTATTAAAAGGGATATTCATTAGGAAAATAAATAAGAAGCGAGCAACCAGCGGCCCGCCATACTTTCTCGTGCGGCCCTTTCAAAGATTTTATATTTTGACTGAAAGCGTGTCGTCTATATCTGCAAATATATAACAATTAATGGCAACGAAGCAATGCCATATTTGTCATTATCCTAGCCGTGCCGATGGGGTATATTTGTAATAATTCTCTTAATATGAATCCTACATATTACAAACTAGAGACTTTATTGTTCGCAATTGCGAAAAAATAAAAACAACAATATTCGCCTCTGTAGCCACGGGCGCGATGTTTTTTTTCGCTTGCATTATTAGCGAGTAACGATGTGCCAAGTGCGAGTGAAACGTATACTAGTGACACGTGCCACGAAAACTTTGCGGTCGGTCTATTGGTGGCGTGTCCTCAGTGTGCGACGGGACATCGTCGGGTGCGCGTGTCATTTACGCGTCATATTGATTAGTTAAAAATCAAAAATATGAAGCGTATCATGAATAACTATTTTTATTCTTAGAACAATTATATTTAAAAAAAAATATCTTGACTTGACCCCCTTCGAACGACGCGGTTGGTTCCGAGTCACCGTGACGGATCGGTTAAAAGAGCAGAAGTAGTAAAATAAATTATTAATAAAAAATATCTAAATAAATAAACATTAATTTTTGAGTAGAACGTAAAACATGCCTTAAAATACCAGATTTCAATCAAGATCAAACTGCACAGTATTTATTCCTATTAGCCACAAGCTAACGAACGAAAATAACAGATCTTTTGCAAAAAGTAGAGCATAGAATTCCAGATGCTACGGAAAAAATCTCAGATAATATATAGGAAACCCTCCTATAATACGGTATCCAACAATATGGTTCTGCTGTAACACACAAAAAAATTGAATCATTTTTTTTTGTCAAGATATTAATCAAGATTTTCCAAATATCTTGAGTTAAAGTGCTTGGATTTTATAATTTATAATGCAGAATAGACCCCCTTCGGACGACGCGGTTGGTTTCGAGCCGCCGTGACGGATCGGTTAGATAATGTTTATTAATATATTATTGAGTGTTTTCAGTATTTGTATACTTTGATTATTTTGTTATTAAAGAGATAATTTGAGGGTATCACTCAGTGATTGTATTATCGTAAGTTACTTAAATGCGGCCCGCACAATATTTTAGATCTTGTAGCTGGCCCGTTGTAACAAAAAGGTTTTTCACCCCTGATCTATATTGTTTGATGATTTAATTAAAATAAATAAAAAAACGTCTGGACCACCGAATGAAAAAAGTTAAACAATATAAATACTGCTTGAAAAAAATAAATTTAAAATTTTCTATTTCTTAGACGTCATTTATCAAATGACAATATTTTCAAAATGTAATAATTAGCTAATTAATATTAACTCGCCATATGGCAGATTTCTCCCAACGGATTGTATTTCAACAATGATTCTGATTTAATTATTAAAAGGATTCCAGCATCTATATAAAATATCTAGATACTATTTTATAGTAAAATAATCATTTAAAAAGTTGTGTATAATAATATAAATTTTTAGTAAAATGATTAAGTGAAGAGGTAGATTATTTAAAATCAATCGCAATTTTCAAAAATGAATAAAATTTATTATTAATACGGATATAGGAATATTTGTATTTACTATGAATAAAATATGAGAAGCTGAAAAATCAATTAAAACTTGATATTTTTATCAAAAATTTTATCAAAACAACAAAAATAGAATGAAATTATATACATTAAGAGCATTTTTAAGTTGCAAATAACGTGATTTGCGAAGGCAGTTACAACGTTATTCCACAACTCTTATATACAATAAAAAAGTTGTTACAACTATCTCTCCAGGCACTTCTTCAGACATGGTTGACAATCGGGATTTAAAAAAATGTTAGTTACCACCTTATTCGATCGTAGTTTTAAGTTATGTACTTAAAATATAATATTTTACTCTAATTTAAACAATACATATTCGCAAAAAATATATACAAGTTTGTTTTATTTATTTATCGTTAAATAAATAAATTCGTTACAGTATATCTCGAAGCGTCGTCTACCTATATAAAGTTGGATATAGATTTATTAGGATTAGTCGGTGGTGGGTTGTTCTGATCTGATATCAGATTACATTCACTGGCCAGTATCATATAGAATTCTCCGGAAGGTTACATAATCCAAGTATTATCGGAGCTCAGATGCGCTTAACTACACGATCATAACATATGATTGTTCCTTACAAGTCATAACATATTTTCAAATAAAGTATTGTATAAAAATAATATAAGAGATACCTAATTATATAATACATTTTATAACAATCGTATAATTGTACAATTAACCGACCTATCACGGCGGCTCGAAACCAATGGCTCTGGCCCATGGGGTCTATTTGGTATGAAATGAATGCATCAAAATACACCTTAAGCCTTTTAAGTCAAGATATTGATGAATTCTTCATCAATATCAAAAAATAGTTATTCATGATATAAAGTGGTACCTTGACATACGAGTGCCCCAACATACGAGTTTTTTGAGATACGAGCCTCATGCGAGCGATTTTTTGCTTTGAAATACGAGCAATTTATTTTATTATGTTTTTGTACAATATTAGTAATTTATAAATACATTTTTCTTATTCAAAAACACGTAAAAAAAGAAATGGGGTGACATTTTTGGGGCTGAAACAGATTAATGGTAGTTCAATTAATTTCAAAGAGGAAATTTGCTTTGAGATGCGAGTAATTTGAAATACGAGCAAGGTTGCGGAACGAATTAAACTCGTATGTCGAGGTACTACTGTATATATATTAGTAGAAAAATCTAAAATATTGATCAAATTTTGAATTTGTATACTAATTAATGCAACGCGCAAGTGACGTGCTCACACAGTGACGGCCCGCCGTAACTGAGCCGCACGCGCCGCGGAGTTCGCCTCCTGTTCTAACACGTATGCGGTTTCACTTGCACTTGCACATGCGCGATGTTATTTCTTGCTCGCACCCGCTACGGAGCGAATAGAAACGCATATTGTTGTTGTTTTTTTTCGCAATTGCGGTCAATAAAAATCATTGATTATTAATAATATTTATTCTTTAGGCTTTTTTAGACAAATACAAAAAGTTTGTGACATGTAGGATTTATATTAAAAAAATCGGCTCGGGTAGGTTAAACACCCTCCACATTGAATTACACGCAACATTCGATTAATTAAATTTAGCATTGGTAGTTGTTAGAAGCATTTGCTAAATTAAGCGCATATAAGATACATAGTCTCCAATATCCACAAATGTCATGCACAATCAATATGAAGGGATCAGTTGGGAGGTAATCTCTCGGCCGAACGACAGGGGCATTGCGCCACCAAATCAAGCCACTCACGCACATAGGATGCTGGAAGCGCGCGGTTGAGCATACACGTGTAATTGGCGGATAGCGACACGTGGAGTGATAGCAGATCACTGGCAATTAGCGGCGGTGAGTAGGCTGAGCCCCGGCACCAGATCCAATAAGCGCCGTGCGGCTAAGAAAGTTTAATGGAGGGCTTAGAGCAGCTAGAGAGCATGTGTTGCCTAATGTTATTAGCCATCCAATTTGGAGCTGGCTGGGCCCGAGCTGTCTACTCGCAAACGATAAGAGGATCCGTACCTCTCGTCACTCTTGCCGGGAGTATTTACGGGAATTAATCTTTAAACGCTACGCGCCAGTCGGCGATACGTCTTCCTGGCGAAGGCGGGGGAGCACGGAATATTCCAGTATTAATTATGCACCTGGTATTTTATTGTCTCTTGAAAATTTACAGATAAATATTATGAATAAAATAATAACAAGATCGCAATCGTTCAGGTGCGAGACGTCTTAATTGAAATCGCATCGTTGAACATCCAACTAGAATCTAGTTGGATGTCCAACGATGCGTTACTAGATCGTAGCAAGTACATGAAGTATTTTAAAACAATTATTAGAACTAATTAAATCGTGATAAAATGAGAACAATTCCTATTTATAATATTATTCATTTTAAAATGCATACAAGGTAAATCAAAAATTAAAGGCAATATTTTTTGTTGACCGAGACCATCTGCTAATTTATGGACATTTCTTTAAACATCGAAGATGTAATGGATGGTTCAATTTTTTTTTTTTAAAGTGGTGATAGAGAATTAAATGATAAATTAAGATAAGTAAACTTCCTAAATAGGATGACGCCGCTTTAAATTCATAGTTCGAATCCTACCCTCTCAAAATCATAAATGAATTGTCATAAGATCTCAGCTGCCTCTGGTCAACAAGATATTTGAGTACCATTCACTTAGAAATATTTTTTTAAATTCAGAGTGTTGTCGCGTGTCGGTATTGGACGTGGTGGCGATGGCGGTTGGGCACAATCATGGTTTCGTAGATTATATGAAGCTATGAGGAGCTAGGCCGCTATCTAGGCCAATTCGGTGCCGTATGGGCTACGGGAGGTGTCCGTAGCACACGATCAGACCGTGAATTAAATACGAATTGAGCCTAGCCTCTTCTGATTATTATTGTTACAATCCGCAAGATGACGACTCGACTCCCGGACTTATGGCTGGCGACCTGACCCGTATTCGAAGAGCCAAGATAACCTGGAAAACGACCGTCATAGTCCTGATATCAGGATTGAGATGGATGTCTCTGCTGGAAATCGCGTAGTATCCTTCAGGAGCCAAAGACCTGCCTCAGGGTGAGAAGGCCACTTAATAATAATCCGGTGAATACGTAAATAAACACTTGGATTTGTTAAAAAAAACCTCAATAATTTTACAATAGAAGAATCAAAAAATACTTGATCTGTGGAGAAAGATTATAGAGAACAATAAAAATTATTGTTTGTTTGTAAAACGATTTTTTTTTCAAGTTTAAAAAAAATTTCATTATTTTCGGGTTTCATTTAAAATAATATTGCGAATTAATTTTATGTAATGTACCATTTTTATGTCAGCTATAATTTTTAAAGGAGCCTTTCATATATATTCTCAAATAAAAAAACAATTATTATGAATATGTCTAAAATTATTCTTTGCTACAGAGTTAAAAAAACGTCACGAGACACGAGAGTAGATTATGATTTTAAGTTTAAATTTAATATTATTTAGTTCACTGTACCAGTAGTTATGTAAAAATATATCCAATAATATGAACATATTTTAAAGGTAAATAAATAAAATGCATATAGTTCAATTACGAATCACTAATTTATGTTCGTGTTTACGTTTTCAGCAAACATTTATTATTTTTATTGAAAATAAATAGCACAGTTTTTGATATGAAATTTGGTAAATAAAATGCGTGACTCGTTCGATAAACAACGGCGCGAAAATGAATTCATAAATTGAGATATTTTATCCCTAATTACCATTTTTTTATTCTCCTGAGTATAGAGTTTGTTGACATAAACATGCTCTTTGGGATAGCTCCACAAATATAATTATGAAATGTCAAACGTGACGATTGCCGGGATCCAAGTTAAACAACAGAGGTGTTAAAATGAGGGTGCTAAACGTAAATATTATATTTCAGAGAAAATACGATATCTATCTATCAATATATAAGATCTAATAATAATAAATAAATATGTATTATATTTATATAGATTTTTAGCATTATTAGTGATATAGAGATGTTTTTCAGCTATTAAATTTTTTTTTACTAAATCCCAACAGATTTTTGTGTTCAGTTGACATGTTTAATCCAGTTAAAAATTCAGAGATATATGTGACAGGTGTTTGATATAGCTATAACAAGAAAAAACTTGGCACATCACTCCAGTCCAGCACATAAAACATTCTAATTGCCAAAATAAAATTTAAAAAATGAATAAATACATAAAACATACATAGTATGGTCGATTTTATCCTTTTTACGTCTAACAAAGATATTTTGTCCTTTGTAAAATGCTTTTCTTCGGAAACTGTATAAAAAAAATATGACATGGAGGCGGAATGTCAAACTGACTTGCAAAAGCCTTTGATCTTGAAAAAATTCATAGAGATTTTACAATGTATTAAAACTATAATTTTTAATAAGTAATATTTTTATATCGCATATGTTCATAAAATAAAATTTAAGACATAACGGCTATAAAACTTAAATGAAACTTCAGAAAATGTTTACGAATACATTTGAAGTAGCCGAAATTCCGAGCTATTTTTACGCAGATGCCTTAGGAATCTCCGACCAAAATAAACATTTGTTTTATTCTAGTGACAAATAAATGTTCCGATCTATCGGAAACATTTTATCTGGACCAAGATTTACCGCGAAAGTGATGATGATTGATGATGTCCAATGATTAATACAATTAACTAACCTTCACCTCCAATAATAAATTCTTTGCAAGTAAAAACACATTAATCACCGTCCGGTGCCTACAAATATGTCTACGTTGTTAATGGGATTGACATGAGAAAACCATTGATCATACAGATGATAAGCAGATACGTATGTTGCAAGATGTAAACTTTATTAAAACAATTTTCATAATAAAAATGTATATAATGCGAAATACACTCCAATAAATTAGTTTTTAAATAAAACACGTCGAAAAAGCGAAAAAAGATAGATTGTCGCTAAAACTTTTTGATTAGATCGAGTGGCGAAAGTAACTCGGATAAGTAACAAGCTAAGAAAAGTATTGTCGAGCAGAAAAGGCAAAGAAGTAAAAAAAAAAATCCGTGTAAAAATATTGAGAAGTTTCGCAAACCAAAACTTTTGCTATTAAAATGTAAAATAAATATTATACAGCAGAGATAACAGCTTGTCGAGATTTTTTAAAACAAACACTATACACAATGCCTATCACCGAATTACACCTGCAGGGTTAAAAAAGCTCTGAATATATTTTTTTTGTTTTAAATTGAGGAATGAAAACTCATTTAAGTTCAGAGCGTCGACACAAAGCCGCAATATCGTTCAATTTTACACGCTGAAGCGAATATATTACCTGAAAATTTTACAGCAACATATGTACGTAACTTAATTTTATGATTCTCACTTAAACGCGGCACTGAAAATAATAATTTCAACAACGCACATAAAAGTTCAATCGCAAATACATTTAATATAAACAGGATAATTGATAATTAGGCCATAAAAACGCAAATTCAGCAAAAACACAATCGCAATAATTATAAATATTTTTTGAATACATTTATCGAATCCTTGTACAGTCGTGTTATGCAAACCCGTGTCTTGTATATCATATAAGATTCAAAATATATACGACGCTATTCTCTTGCAACGTACTCATCATTTTATGATACAGAAATGATAATAGATTATGCAAATCGAATTTGAGGATAGAATAACAATGAAGAGTGGCACCTACGGATGCAATTCTGAAGCAATCCTGTGACAATATTAACCGTGCTAGAATATTAAAATTATTTTAAAATAATAATAAATCATTGTGAATTAGTACAAAAAATTAAGCATCTCACGTTCTTAGTGTTATATTTAAAAAAAAGAGATCGTGAGAATATATATGCCGATATATAATTGTGTTGTCTGGGGATAATGAGGCGTGAGGTGGAAAAGGCGAAATTGCTTCAGAATCGATTTGCAGAAGGAAATTGCGCATAAATCATACGGTATCTCGATAGCTTATACGTAAAGGCTCTCCCCAAATGAAAATATCGATTCGATCCTTAATGACGTACAAAAAAAATAAATAAAACCTTTCGGCGAGGAATGAAAAAAGAATTTAAATTTATAATGATCATAATCTAAAATTTAGATTTTATATAAATATATATGTATTGATATAATACAAATATATATTTTTTTTGGCCGTCGAATCGAATTATATTCTCAGTGCCCGATATTCCTCCGTTTTTCTTTCCTGCAGAGAAATGTTCATGGCACACACGCGCCCATACTAAATTGAATTTGGATCCTTCAAAATCCAATTGTCTCGTTACTGGGAAGAAAAAGTGGGAGTAGACGAAGATATTCAGGTTAGTAGGTTTACATGGTCGAAATACGTTCTGGAATGTGTCGCACAAGAGATTTTGTACAGAGTGATTGACAAGAGCGGAAAATAAATTAGACAGCGGGAAAGTAGGGTACATGTCGATATGTCCCCGGGATCCTTATCCGATACGTGTCCTGGATGCAGTCACTCTGTTTCGTTGCGAAACAACGACTTTATTACAGGACCGAAATCTGGGATCAGAAAATGGTTATATTAGTAGTAATATTCAAATATAGAAACAAACAGGGTCGGAGTTGACTGAAAATATTATATACGAATATATATAGGTACACCGAAAAGTAATGACAATTTGTTTAACATGGAAAAAATATTTTTCCAAGCACGCTACAAATATTATTTCGTAAGATAATTTCCATTGTTAAGGCAATTTTTTTATTTCTCTTTTGTAAAATCGTGATGGTTTTTTTTTATTAAAAAATAAATCCTATTGTTTTTTACGCCCAAATATTATTTCATTTCTAAGCCAAAGATCAAAAGATTCAAGGCTGTAGCACTTTTAAATCCAACTCCCCGATTTTTCCAGTGTGCTTCCTGTTTCGTGAGCCCTTGCGTTGCCATGTTGCAGTATACGTATTGGTTATTTACCAAAACTGATCGCCTTTTTAGCAGCTTCAATCTATCTAATTGGGCACAATAAACTTTGGCTGTAACTTATTATAATTCTAATTTAATCAGACCTAAAATATATTATTAACCGATCCGTCACGGCGACTCGAAAACAACCGAGTCATCTGAAGGGGTTCTTTCTGAGACCATTGGCTTTTCAAGTCAAGATAAGAATGAATTCTTCATCCAAATCTTGTCATTTTTTTAAATGGATTATTCTAAGAAGAAAAATCATGATATGCTTCCTAATTTGGTCGATATTTTAGATTTTTTAAATAACCAATATGACACGTAAATGGTATGCGCACTCGGCGATGTCTCGTCGCAAACTGAGTACACGCCGCCGACTAAGTTCTTGCGGCACGTTTTACTCGCACTTGGCACATCATACCGAATTCGAGCGAGATAAAACATCGCGCCCATGACAACATAAACGAATATTGTGGTGTTTTATTTTTTTTTCGCAATTGTGGATAATCAACGTTAATTCTTTTTATAATATTTATTCTTTAGACTTCTTAAATAAAATTAAAAGTGTTATTCGAGAAAAATCTAAAACTTGGAGTCCCCAATAGACCTCTTTGCACGGCTAGGTAAAACATATTGAAGTATATTGAAGGTTGTTGTACAGCACCCATTTTTCATCACCAGTAATAAACCTTCTCAGAAACGGATCGGTCTTATACCGAGCAAGAGCAATGAACAGATGGTTATCCTTTATTACTGTGCTGTTAGAAAAATTTACCGATTTTTTACCGATACTTTTCAAATGGTCTTGTACTGTTGATTAGGGACAGCCGAAATCTTGTGACAATTCCGTATGGAAGGATTGGATTCGATTTGGACCAATAATTTAAAGTGACATCATCTAGTTTCAGAAATGTTCCCGACCTTAGTTTATGATTAATTTATCTATCACCACTTTTAATTTTTTTTAATGTATAGCATTTTCGAGGTTTTAAGACGTCACTATACATTTCGCAGAAGGTCTCGGTAGCTTTTTTTGGCTACAATCCCTTATCGAATAAATAGCATAAAAAATCGTAAATAGGTTTCCTAATTTTCCTGGCCTCGATATTTTTACTAAGAAAAAAGACAATAAAAACTGCAGATCATTAGAGCTTCAAAATAATACGAAATTTTGCCTGTTTACTCGACAGTCATTGAAAAACTAATGTAAAAACGCCAGAGCACCAAAATTGCCATTACTTTCCGGTTTATCTTATATGTATTTATAACGAATTTATTATTTTTTGCAGATATGTGCTGTTTGCGCATCACGGAACTGCGCATCCAACCACCGGCCGTGCACCGCGGCGGACGCGCAGCATTGCAGTGCCTCTACGAGCTGCAAGATGCACCACTGTACTGCGTCAAGTGGTACAGGGGCAGGCACGAGTTTTACAGATACTCGCCTGCTGATAGACCGAGTGCCAGAATATTTCCCTTTAGTGGGATTAATGTCGATGTAAGTGAATATTCAATACCTTACAAGATTTCTACATTAAATTAATAAAAAAATCCACGAGAGAGATCATGCGAATACTAGCATTGCTAATAATTATAACGTTTATACCCGTCGTAGCTTGCAGATAACAGCAATCCAATTATGATTGTCAAGTTAACCGTTACTGAGCGCAAAGTGTACTCGGTTGGGTGATCATTCTGAAGAATACTGAGTGACGTTGTTCAAAAGAGGGGTGGGGTAGAGGCTTACGAGCTTAATTTTACAAAAATTGAATTGCCTAAATACAAAATAGCAGCGGGCAGTAGTGCTTTTCATCCATATAAAGATTTGATAAAGATTCTAAAGACTCTAAAGATGCAAGGGGAATGAGTCTCTCACACCAAGTGTCAAACCACGACACAGGCTAATTTTTAATATTATTTCAGTTGGATTGAAATCTACATTACTTGTTTTAAAAAAAATATTCAACCAAGAAAAGATACCATTAAATTAAATAATTCCAACGCGCCAAACTACAGACATAAATATTTTTTATAAAACAAGTGGAGGTAATGGGTCTCATCCTCTTACACACCTCCTGGCCAGCGTTATATAGAATTCCCTGAATTTATAGTTTTCGTCGGAAGCCTATCTGATTACTAACTTAGTTCAGTCGCAGTTAACTTGCATTATCGAAATATATACATGTTACCTATAAGCCATAATACTGGTTTTTAAGTTCTTCGTGGGAGTTGGTATTCATTTAATAATTATGAAGCTAGCGCCTGAAACCCCATAGTTAAAATCTCTAGGCGATTAATATTTTTTTCTGTGATCGTAATCGTAAAGGATTTGTTTCATTAGAGTAAAAGCAGTTAATTTTTTTTTTTTTACATATTGTAATCTAAGCTAATGATTTTAGTAGAGTTCCTTTTCGTTTTATCTCGTCGATTTAAAAAAATTGAAACTTGGGATACAAAGAAGTTGTAGTTAAAGTAATAATGACGTATTCCAAGATATTCAATATATTTCAGCATATCCAATAATAACATGATTATTTGAGTATTTGAGAAGTACTTACGAAAAGCATGCAAAAATATTTAAAAAAAGGCCTAAATATAATTACACACAATTTAAAAATGAATAATAATTTCGAGGTTTTAAAAGAAAATTAGTAATATTTTTATTCTATCGTATAGCCCTAACTCTACTTGGTCGACCAAAATTTAAAAATAGCCAAAAAAATGGGATCGAAGAATACTTATTAATTAACACAAAAGCAAAAAAAATAAATTGACAAAAAAACGTATTTCTCTAAGAAGACTATTATTTACATTTTTTACAGCACTGATTGGCGTTGCTAGAATTGTTAAGACCAAATGCAATGCGATGCCGATTATTTAAACATCGGGACGCAATAATGCGCGAAATCGTGTAAGAACAAATAATTCGTGTACAAATATAGTAAAAATTGTATTTATTATTTTTTTACACCGGGTTATTTCAAAATCGTTTAAAAAAAGTAGATTGTGCTTATATATATTGTTTTCTTATCAAATATTTGGCCACACCATGGTTTATTTGACATGTAAAAAATCATCTAGCACATGAAAAATCATGAAACTTTTCCGTAGCCAACAATAAAGTAATCAATCAGCCAATGTGGCTATCAATGTCATAATACATCAAGGACAAGTGTAACAACATAACAAAAATTGGGACAATCAAATTTATATAACCTGCCAAATAAAAAAAATGATTATATATCAAATCCTGTAGAGATACAAAAAAATATCGATAATATTATTATCGATATTTTTTCAAAAAGTGCTTTTATATCTGTATTTATTTAGAATAGTTATTTATAAATACGCGGTTTGAGATTTATTAATAAAAAATATTAAATATTGATGTGAGCTGTGATTTGAAGGTAAAAATTTTATCTCAGGTTCATGTTATTTGTACAATTGTAAAGAATTCTGAAAGTTTTGGGATCTACACATTTGTCATTGACAAAAGAAACAATTTTAAAGTTTAGGATTATCTGTGTCGGGATGTTTCGTGATTTATGAGCTGGATTCTTTATATTTCAAGTATTTTCTTACTATATTTAATATCAATGTTTGACTATATTATCTATATTTAGATATGCAATTAATATTGGTACGACATCCCGGCGTATACAGTCGCGCATAATTAGATTAAATCCTTAGGAATCTAAATAATTTATTTCGAAACTCAGAAATGCTTCATTAGCGGCTCGTTCGCCATTTCTTCATCGGCTCCCGCGAATCATTCATTACACCCTCTCCCCATTTCGTGTCCCCACCCCCGGCACATACACGTATTGGCGTCGGTATGTGTAATGTTGCCACAACGATGCTCTTATTACCGCCTATGTCGGGTATTCCCTCCAGAACTCCCAACAAAATAAATAGGACATGGATTTAAATCTTGTGGGCATGTCTGTCTTTGTCGACAACGTTCGGGGATCGTTGTACGGAATTTTGCGACGAAACACTCGAACAAAGAGCCGAGCGGGTGTTCGCCTTGCACCATAAATACATACTTACATGTTTAATCTTCTATTTCTGGTATTTGGATAAACCAAGGGAAATAATAATATCGTTTAATAATTAATTTCATTTTAAAGAAACCCCGAATTCTATACAAACGAAATACTGAATGAATGGAAACATAATAAAAATTACTCTTTTGCACTTTACATATAATTCATTATAGACCTAAATAAACAAGCTTATCAAATTGTCGTGGCAAAATTTTACTAAAGATGCTTTAAATAAAGTTAATCTCATTCATCGGTCATTTGACCAAAGTATATCACATGTCAAAATATATCAACACTCTGTTCGTGAATTTATTTTAAGCTAATTTATAGAAATAAGAAAAGTATACATTTTCAACATCCCTGGGTTTCAATTCATTATATTCATCTGTCAAAAAGCTTTCACATTTAAACATGATTTTAGCTAAGCTACGAGTCACGTATGCACCGATGTCTTAACTTGTTTTTCAAAGGAAAATCTGCATCTTCATAGAGCTGCTTTTCATCATTGCAAAATGTATTTTCACAATCTGTCAATGCTCTTCAAAAAGTTTTGAGTTTTATGGATATCTTCCGTATAGTTCCGTTCTTGTTCCATCGAATGACTGCTTTCTATGGATTCTATTTAATCCACTGAAAGCAGTAATATGATTTCAAAGAATAACTTCTAACGAAGTGAAGATATGGGCGCATTCGTGGCTCTAAATGACATTCTTGAGCTATAAGCCTTAATAAAAAGCAGCATACAATATAATATATGTATATTAAGTTTTAAAAAATGTGTCAACATAAAAATACAAGAAAGAATCTAATCTAATACTAAATACAAAAAAAATGTATTTTTTTTAAAAGGTGTTAATAGCAAATGAAATACAAATAAACAGATCGATAACCTAAACACAACTGGCCATTGAAAAAGACGATGTCAAAAAACACCTTCTTTGCCTTATAAATCAAATTAGATTATGGGGACGAGTCCATCTATCAATGCAGTTGACTTTTTCTGATTTTCCCGGAGAAGGTGATATTTTCCATCAAGCATTACCAATCTTGTCCACACGGCCACTTGGCAGCGTCGATTTATCCACTCTGTGCCAGGTCCCACGGCTCGTTTGGTTCCCGGAGACGGGGATATGTATCGGGCCCATCCATTACGGAGGAGATTGGTGTTCGTCCATTTATCGGCAGGGCCCGGGGCGACGCAACGGCACGCGATGACACGGCCAAATGCGAAAATTATTCCGGCAGAGTGTTCCTGTTCCTCCCATGTAAACGATACATAATGCGACGGAGCTGCTCGTACATCACACATATTGCTCACTCTATTTCTTTAAGCACGTGCTTTATGATTGCGTTAAGAAGTAACGAACAAAGATCCGCTCTCCCCCTTATCGGGAGTTATGCGTCTTGTAGGTTCGTGCGGACGTCCCTTTGTCCTTCACCCCCCATCTCGGCCCTGATGTTTGGGTAATTTGAAAAAATAAAAGTTTTATGATTCCCGCGTTATTAGCTTTCTGTGTTGTCGGCGATGAATGTAGCGACATTCTCAGCTTTCTTTTGTTCGGATTGATTTTTCTTTTCTTTATTATACGCGCCATAATAACGGCAGACACGAATTTTGCGAGCCGAATGAAATATGTAACTTTTCTACTTATTTACGAAAAAAATACACTGCGTAACATTACACTAAATATATAATTTTTTGAGATGAAATTTACATGGCAAACATATTTTATACATCTTAATAATATAAAGTCGTCAAGTATGAAATCTGTAGGATTTTTTTTATATATATAAAAGGAATAGTTTTTTTTAACGTAAGTGGACACCTATTCTGGGAGTGCATTTTGTCTTTTTAGCGATAATTTGTTTAATCCAGTGATGAAAAAGGGATTTACAGCATTGTAGGAACTAATTTCGTAAGAAATGATAGTCAGTAGGGTCAGAATCTGGTTAGCACGGTGGATGATGGATAACTTCTAACTTCTGCCGTGATTGATAAAGCAGATTAATGAAATCATAATGAACCACACTTGCTATCAGCTTCTTTTGATAACTAATGGCTGTGTTTTGTTGGCTAGTCCTTGTCCAGAACAAGGATTAGCCAATTATTGAGCTGATCGTTTACGGGTTATCGTATTTGAACCATTTTTCATCACACATTACAATTCAATTCAAAGATAAATCTGTTCTTTACGAGAAAGCAGCATCATGCAAGTTTTCATGTATTTTTTTCTCTGCTTTTTATTCAGTTTGTGTGTAACTCAGGCAATATTATTTGCATACCAACACCAAGCATACAAGTTTTTTACGTCAAATACACCCTTTTGCACCCTTTTTCTATTGAAATGTCTATTGAAAAGAGGTCAATTTGATTTACAAAAGGATGTATTTGATTTGCAAAAGGGTGCATTTGATTTGCAAAAAGTGTATTTGACTTACAAAAGCTGTAAACGACAAATAATGTGCACTTTGATATGAATCTGACTCGAAGAAATATTAGAGGAAAATACATCAATAACGTGCCGAGCTCTCTGCGATGCTGTATTTCTACGTAAAAATTGTTCAAATTTCTAACTTTTCTATCTTTAACCTTTTCCACTTTTTTTATTTAATTTAAAAAAAAGAAGTTTTTTATTGGAACGGATATTAGATTATTAGGTGGTTCTTATTTATTTTCCTAATGAATATATATTTTAATAAATTTGTAAAAAAAATGAAGTGAGAGTAACTCATAGATTCGACAAAAACTGGACAAAAAGTAAGGGATTATTAAATCTTAAATATCTATTGAAAAACAAAACTATTGAGTCTTAGATTTTAACGATGTAGTAACTATAATTTTTTGCTTTTACAGCTAATAAGAAGCTGGAACCTGGAAGTTCTAAGGTGTTGGCGTAAAGCAATAAAAAAAAACAATAAAATAATCAATAAAAAATGCATCGTGATAATGTCCCTGCTTATTCGTGAATTCTTAGGGATAAATAATATTAATTGGTTTGTCTTTGTATTTGCCGCCAAAGAAATAAAAAAAAAATGCTACACCGAAAATTGCACCCCGAAAGTCCTTCAAATTTTAAATAAAGCACTGACGAATAATTACGAAAATTATTTAATTAAACCTGATCAAAAGCACGTAAGGCGTAAACGATATCACATTTCCTTGCGTTTACATGAGACGTCGTTTGTACTGGCGTCGTACTAGCATCGATATTGCGCTGCAGATATTGCAAATCCTGCAAAATCTTCGACGATCCTGTTAAATTTTACTGTTCCATCCGATCTATAATTATTCATGCCACACTAAAATTAATTCCCGGAAGTATAAAGATTTTATTATCGCGGACCCTACCAACGCCTCATGTTACACAAAGGAATCGGGGTTGAGTGGAAACATTATACGGTTGATATAAGCTACATATTTTTGCCGATCGGAAGCAATTTGGCCTCGAGTTCTTTTCATCGTCTAAATATATCTTTTCTTCCGCAGTTATCTGAATCCAATTCTTCGCAAGTTATGCTGCGGAGTGTCGGCTTCTCCTTATCGGGCAACTTCAGCTGCGAGGTTTCTGCTGATGCGCCCAAATTCACAACAGCCATAGTTTCAGCTTATATGGAAGTGGTTGGTAAGTAACAAAAACATTTATATATCTTTATCTGGAATTGATTAGAATTTTCGTAATAAATTTATATGAAAATATATGAGAGGAATGACACGTGTTTGTAATTAAATTCTGGAGATACAGCCAGACGTTTAATATTAATTTCCGAGATATATGCGAACGAACATTTTTAAATATATAAGGTATTATTAATACTATTCAGACTAATAATAAATAATATTTATAAAGCTTAACTAATAATAAATAAAACAATATTTCATTGTTAATGTCAATTTTTTTCAAGGAAATGCGATATTAAGAAAATTCCTTTATATTTAATTTGAAGCATGAATTTAAAATTGGTTATCAGCACACTTTGCATGTCGGAAAGCCGTAATTTTTCGTCGGCAAAATAATTTCCACCACAGTCATTATTTATATTAGCATACTAATTTGGCCGAGTCCTTATGAATTTACTTAGCGATTCTTGAAGTTTCCCGAAGAGCGCTCGAAACTTATCTGCGAGATTGTTTCGTTCGAGTTGAATTGTCACAGTCGTGTTTGTGTTTAATTATGGAATCCAACTAAAATATTAATGCGCCAGGATTACACTGGTATATTAGATCCATCACTTGTATTAAAACAGCGCCACATTCGCGAATTCGCAAATTTATATATCGCGTAATTTCTACGCAGTAATGAAATGACATTTTTTATGCTTAATGTACATAATTCTGTAGCCTTTCTCTTCAAATGTAGTAAAATTTGTATGTTTTTTTTGGCCAAATTGCCTCTCACGCCGAAATTACTTGGAAATTATTATATTGTAAAAGTTGGAAAATTTAAATCTTGAACAGCATGCATGTCTTGCGAACTGTGGATAATGAGTTTGTGTATAAAAAAATACTCAGAGGCTGTAGAAAATAATGTGTCGCATTAAAAAAAATGTATATACAATGTACGCCTAAAAATTTAGTTTTGACGCAATTATAATTTTTAAGATGTTCGAGCTAGATAAATCCAACGGTTTATCTCGATTTTATTTATATAAATAAGTATAAACATTCAAAATAAATAATATATTGATATAAAACATCTCAATCCTGATTTTATTATTGAAAATATAATGGTTGAATTGAGCTTTTACATAATAAATTTCTTAAAAACGTTTTTTATTTAGTAAAAATAAATAAATTATATATAACCTTAATATATTTTTAAATTATTTAACCAAACAATAAACAGTACACTCCGGATTATTCGTGTGCAAAATATTTGGTTTGCGAATTATCCATGAATGAATTTAATTCAAATATTTGAAAATGCTAAAATCGAAAAAGGGTATTTTAAGATCGAATAATATTGATACCCTTCCCTCGCTCGCAACTTATAAAATTAAACTGTGAATCACGGATGAATAGAAAGATAGTTTCAAAATTAAATGGGTTCCAAAAGTAAGAGATTTTTTAAAAGTGAGTTGCTACAAATAGCAGTGATGTTATAGGATAATGCTGCTTCTCATCTATAATAAATAAAAAGACATTGAAAGCAGACGATGACCTTTTGCTTGCAAAAAATTTACCACCTAATGTCACTACTTTAAATCAACCCATTGATCATTTGATTATTTTTTTAATAAATTGAATGCTTTGGCCATTCTGAATTTTTCGGTTATCCGTGAGGATTCCTTTCATTATCCCGATAATCGAGAGTATGCTGTATTATTTAATAATAAATGTTGATAACTATTTTTTGTATAAAAAATATAAACAATTATATAACTAATAAAACTAATGAAATTATATTAATTAAAACTTTATTATATAAGAAATTGCAAAAAAAACTCGAGAAAAAATATATTCGCAATCAAACGTCTTTGTCATTACGCACAATGGAGAATTGTAATATTCAAACGAAAAAAAACCTTCAATAGTTTTCCGAGATTCGATAGATTTCGCATCGCGCGGAAAAAAGCCGGAAATAGCAAAGGTCACAGGAAGGTGATTCGGTTTCCCACAATTTCTACGATTCCCATTCCCCCCACGCCGCAGATCTTAAAATTCATTATTTTCATCCGGTTCTCTGAGTTCGCATTCTACGTCGTCAGCACGAAAATTAAGTAATCTTGCGAGTTTGGCCGAAGGTCCTGGACCAGGGCGTCAAACAAATTACGGGCGGTCTGATGAGGACGAATTTTTACCGGGTCCAAACGGCTGTACTACGCTCCAACGGCGATCGTTAATGAGTGCGGACCTGGCAGGTAATAGGAAGGAAAAGTTGGACCCGGGGTAAATAACATTTGGCCACGTAAGCCCCGACCGGGGGCCCTAACCAAATTATCGACTAACAGCTCGGGCCGGTTTGACACATTCGGTCCTGGCACTTGCCCCAAATGACTCTACGCACATCCCGTGCGAGAATATGCCGAGGCGAGTAAATAAAACCGGCTGTTTATCTAGGGGTCGACGTAAAATTAAACGATCCGACCTTTAAGAGGAGCCATATATAGCCGGATAAGGCGATTGTGACTTTTTCATTTTTTTTTCATCCCTTTCTTCTGTTGCAGCTCTTCCCGAAGGACCGCCGGTGATAGTGACGGAGAGGCCTCAGTACGAGCCTGGAGATATCCTCAAGGCGAACTGTACAGCCTATCCTTCCAGGCCGAAGGTCAACCTAACGTTTTTCATTAATAATATACAAGTAAGTAACACTAAATTTAATTTAAATCTAGCAAAATATGCGGGATTAGGAAGGGCAAATGGGAATTGACCCAGCATACCGAAATGCCACAAATAATATTCCATACCAAAAACACTACTACGTGTGTTTTAACAAAATTATTCTGAATAAATCCTAAAATATTACTATTAAATTAAAAAAAAAATATAATATTGTCGTATAAGATATCAATCATTTAAAATATTCAGGACAACTTATATATAATACCCAGTCAACGAATTAGGAACAACTCTTACGCTCATCACCCAAATCAATATGGATAAATATATTATTGAAATCAAAGAATAACATCTTTTCATATTTTTTTACCATGCAATGACTATGTATTTTGTTTCTCCGAAATTTAAAATATTTTTTATAAATAGAGGGGATAATTTTTAGTATGAGCCAACATAACAATATTATGGTAGTTACGCAAAAACTTCACGTTAAAGTAGATCCTGAAAAATAAATCTGACATATTTCGATATGTATGTAGCTGAGAATCTCTAAATAAATAATCAAATATCTACAACTAATAAAGCTATTCACACAGAAACTATTTTTTTAATATTCAATTATTAATATAATAAGAACTTTTGAAATACATAACTTGATATGTATTTTTCTTACATGCGGTAAATAATACGTAGTGGACATGCAATGGAGTGCTTATTTTGCAGTTTTATTTTATTGAGGTTTTGCCGAATATTGTCTAATAAATTTCCTATTAAATAAAAATCGTCGCAGAAATAAATCTTCGTATTAAAGAAAAATAGCAATAAAACTTTATTTATTAGAAATATTTTTATTTTTAACTAAGAGTGTTACCTGAATAAAAACATCAATAAAAAAATTGAAAATTATTCTAATAAATAAATTCGATTTTCGAATTATATTTAAAACGAGAGCATCTAAACTTTAATACTCAATAATAACTGTAAAAGAAAGTCATAAATAATGAAACCAGAATGTGAAAAATCGTCGGAAAAATTCTAATTAGCTGACTAGTTATTACACGTAGATTGTTTTTATAGGTTAAACAATAATTAGTATTTTTTAATTATTAAAATACGATCAAAATATTAAGCCATTATATGTTATCATTGCTCTGATTTTTTATAGCATTGCACAGTCAGGGTCAATAAATTTCGCGACTTTTCTTGACTCAATTTTTCATATCCCTTCTTTTAATTTGTTATACAGTCAACCCTCGTATAAAATTTCCTGTAATTCGATGCTTTCTACAAAATTCTAATATTTTTAAGGTCAATTTAGATATTTCGTAAATCTATAATACATGCCGAGCGAAATAAAGGTCAATGCTCTTTGGTTGACAAGGAATTTTGTAAAAAGCAGCGATTCAGAGGAAAAGCTATAGGAAGGCTGACTGTATTTGTAATTATAACAAGTACAGTAGAACCTTTTTATGTCAAATATTACCATTTTTACGCGAAAATCAATGTCAAAAAATATTTTTACAATTATCTTGCCGGACATAAATGATTTTAAATAATACTAATTTTAATTTTTATCGACAGGTATTAGAAAAAAATACTAGAGACAGTATATTAATATATCAACGGTGGAAAGTAGATCGCTATATCTCTAAAAAATTGGTTATCACGTTAAGATTTTTATGATTTTTTGTACTTAATGTACGATAAACTATGTAAAAGATCTAAATTACAGTTATACTATTTTAGTTTAAGAATTATTAGTTATTTGAGGCTCATGTAAAGTATTTCTCTCCGAAATAAATATAGTAAGATTGCTTTCTAGCGTCGATATGTAGAGTAGGAAATTAAAAAAAAAAAAAAAAATGAAGCAAAGACTAACAAGAAATCTATTGTGTTGCAAATACATTTTTTTTTATTTAAATGTATGTATAAAAATTTGGGAAAATTATCGTACATAAAATACAAACGTAATTTAAATTAAACGCCGGACCACATAAAGTATTTCAATTTATAACTTAGGATTAATTCATACATAAATTCAGTTATACTAGTAAACAAAACTATTCAAACGAAATTAATTGCGCTAATTTATATTCTCATACATTATTGTGTTTTCTAATTAAATTACTCGCCAAAGTTTTCGCATTTCGTAAATGAAGCGAAACGATATTTAGCGACGAACCAATTTGCTGCTGCGAACCGAACGGAGTCGCCAAGGACAAAAACAGAAATATTTTTAAACTACGACCCCCGGGCTCAACGCGAATTAATTTCGGCCAAACACCGAAATAAATTCAGTTAAAATTCGAAATATACCATCCGTTCCGGGATTAGCGAAATGACACAGAAGCGGAATGTTTAAACGGGGCGATTTAACTTGCAGATTAGTCCCGGGCTTCTGAGACAGCAGCAGGAGAAGGAAGGACTGTTCAAGGCGGAGCTATCCGTCTCGTTATTCCTCTTGGCTGAACATTTTTCGGATGGCTCTCCGATGCTGAGGTGCTTAGCCAAGGTCTTAGATCTCTACCACCAAGTGGCAGAACTTCCGCTCGGAGTGACTGATGGCCCTCCCAGGATCGGAAGAGGTATGTCAAATAAAACAGAGCGTTACAGAAATTAACAGCGTAGCGCCAATAATTAACAATAAATATTTTCTTCTCATTCGCAGTCACGTCGAGCGTCAGTAGCATCAATTCTCTGCATACGAGTTATATGATATTAGTAATCGCATTTTTATTCCATTTAAGAATAATTAAATGTGAAACATAAAATTTGATCTAATCAATATATTTAAAAATAGTTAACGAATACTATTATTATATATGTGATTTAGTTTCTAAGTATGAATGTGATAAATTCGCATGCATGTGGACTTATTTTATTCGAATATTCGATATCTCATACAGGCATTAAAGACAACATCAAAAACGCATACACAATTAAAAAAAAAACATTTAAGAAATATCAATTTAAATAAAAGGCTTTGCTTGCAAAAATCTGGCTTAAACAAAAATCCGTAAAATCATTGATTAATACAACACAACGGTCTTTGAAATCTATTGAGTGTCGAATATTCATACATTATTATTGATTTCATACAACATAATATTCTAGCAATAAATCAATATTCAATTTTAATTTAATTATAATGAACGGATACGAATTTAAATCAATATAAGAATATTTTCGATGAATTAGCCTCTATTATACGCATGTTTATATTGTACACGTTATTTTTTTAAATAAATTTTAATAGAAATGTGTATATTGTGTTGATTACTAAATTGATTTTGTACATAAATAATAATAAGATGATGAGAACGGCTAGAGCATTGCTAAAGATAATTTAATTGAACTGTACTTCTCACCCGCGTTGATTTAATTGAGGATAATTTAAAATAAAATATATACTTAATTTAATACGATTTAATTAACCGGTTGTGATATTTTGTTTATATAAAACAATATTAGCCGATTTTATTATTTAAATTCAGATAGTAATATGAATTTAGAAATATATTATTTGCACACACACATGTGTGCATATTTAGTGTACTAAAATATGACGCAGATTTTTTTTTATAAATTAATTATTATTCAATTAAAAATATTTACAATACATACCAAATGATAGCATTTATATATTAATTTAAAGCTTTATTAGAATATGATTTGATATATTTTTTTTTATTAAATGTAATGTGAATTTAAATGTACTGATTACGTAAAACAGTTCGCCATGTAATACTGTAAGCCAAACTGTATTTTGTTCATACATACGTATAATCATAAGGTATATATGTATTTATTAAACTAAATAAAACATTATATATGTATATTAATTTATTATTATTTTTTCTTTGTATTTTATTAAAATATATAATATATAGATTAATATTATTATTTTAAAACAATAATTTTACTAGAATATTTTTGTACAAAAATGATGTTACCTGAAATTGTAAAAAAAAATAAATTGCAATAAAAGTTACCCATGTATGTAAGCCGATACGTCTTTAATTTATTAATGATGAAAACATAACCTCACACTATAGAAAAGGAATAACATATTTGTTAAAAAAACATTAAATTTGGATGGGTAACCTTTCGTGGAGATCCGAGTGACGCTAATCGACAGAAGAGTTGGGACTAACTACCCTTAAGTGGGCAGCCGTACTTCACACTACAATTACATAACTACAAAAAATCACTGTGCTATAAATTCATATTAATAGCCACTCCCAGCGAATTCATGACCATGATCCCTATAATAATACACAATAAAAAAAAATAGTCTTATCGCATTGGACATTAATTATTAAATGTCTTTAATTCTAATTGTGCTTCGATTAGGACAATTGTTTGATTAATGGACATGAAACAAATGAAAGAAGTATAGTAAGTAGTGAAGTAGCCGAAACTCAAATAATTTGACTTTAATTTTGATGTTAGTACTTCCAAAAATCAGATATTAGATTAGTCGTTCCAAAAAATGTGGTGGAAATAAGCGTAAAGAGGATTAGATCGCGTTTGTTTGTCTCCAGTTAATAATGGGATACTGAAAAAGATAATTAAATCAAACATAACAATACAAGAGCTGGTACAGAAGTAAGATGTTAGTCGATAGATAAATATTTCTCAGAGATTATCAGCGGCTGTCAAAGTATACAGAGGGTGAAATAGGAGAGTATTAATGCGTATTTCACCCTAGAGTGTCAACGATAAATCAAATCTTGAAAAATGCAAGAGGATCCAATATAGACAAGCACCACTTGTTCTTTTACTTTAAATCTGCGAACGATAGAATTTGGCGGCCTAAACTATAAAAGGAAATAAAAACTCTTAACACTCCCCAAGAGCTTTTCAAAATAGCTCCTGAAGTGGTAATAAGAAGCTTCTGTGTAAAAACTGCCGGCATCACCTTTAACAAGTAATTGGAAACGATCTGAAAATAGAGAAGGTAGATCGGATCAGGTGAAATGGGATGCGATGATGCTGAATGAATCAAGGTTATCAACGGTAAGACTGTAACGCCAATGATAATAATCGAATAAAACTTCTTAAACTAATCTGAGGACGATCAATCAAAGATGTTTAATCCTGCTTTAGAACAATGTACATCACGTCGTATAAATGATTATTTAAGATTTAAATAAATTAGATAATAAAACATTGCCTTATAAACGTTAGCTTATCGCTAAGGGCTGTGTTGCGCTGCGTCTCGGAGCAGTCCCGCGCCGTCCATACTAAGTCCCTTTTGAAATATATTTCTTTTAATTTTTAATTGTCCGCAGCACCCCAAATACTTTACCTAAGAGCCACCACCGGTTATGGATTACATAAAATTTAGTCAGTGCTCGACATACGACAGGGTTCTCGTCAACTTGGCTGTCGAATTTCATTAAAAATAATAGGGTTAAACGGTATGTTGTACGATAATTGTTTTTATTTCTGATTGCTTTCCACTTTTATCTATATGTAAATAAATAAATATACAGAATGTATTTATTCATTTTTTTTTATTATTATCTGCACAACTTATATCCATTTGTGACTCCTGGGATTTATCCGCGAAGGCAGTGTTGGAGTAAATTTATCTTATTTGTATATATGTCCAGGTAAGATTATTTTCTTTAGAAATTTCATAATAACTAGTAACTCGTTCTACCACAATCAAGGTTTAGTTTGTAAGTTAATAGATATTGAATTACTTAATCGTTGATACCTTCCAGATAAAATTGTTGTATTGCATGATAGATGTTCTAATTTTTATTCTAAAAAAATCAATGTCTAATTTTTCTCTGTTCGTACAATTTCTTTGGAAAGGGTGATTCTTAAATAATGCATTATGGTGTTTCCAATACCACCTTGATCCATTGGCTGTAGAATGCTCGTGATATTGGGAGGGAGATAAATCACATGTATGTATAGATGTTCTCTGTTCAGTGTTCATTGGATCTAA
This sequence comes from Philopotamus ludificatus, assembly GCA_022495035.1. Classification (NCBI taxonomy): domain Eukaryota; kingdom Metazoa; phylum Arthropoda; class Insecta; order Trichoptera; family Philopotamidae; genus Philopotamus; species Philopotamus ludificatus. The sequence goes on from JAGXCT010036277.1 coordinate 52,365, forward strand.
TCGACTGCATTATCTTATTTCTACCACATTTGACACACGTAGGGAATATTTGACTGAAACTAAAGAAAACGGATTTATTTACGATTTTTTCTCATCGTTGTAAGTGCGAAAGTTCGCGAAGTTGAGAGCTGAATGTATATATTTTCATATCTATGTCATCTTCATCGAGTATGCATCCGATGCAGGGTTCGTCTGCCGAGGGATTTATTTTTAGGAGCGTTAGGGTTAAACGGGTACCGCACGGGACTTGTACCCGGACGTAGCCGCCCGGCCGACTAATGAGTCTTTGTGAAGAAGTTTGCGGTCAAGTTGGGAAACATTTATTTGGGTTGCTCAACTTTTAAGAAGTTATGCAAAATGTAGGCGGGCCCACTGTCGGAACGAAATAATCCTGGAATACTTGGATTCGGTTAATTTTGACGTAAAACGCTGGATGAAGGGCGGTCTGGGCTAAGTTGTTTGAGTGCAAAGTTAATAGAAGAACAGCCCTCTTGTAAAATCCGAGTCTCACCCCTACACCCCTCCCCCCATCGCTATCCGTACACTCTTCCGCGCACGATTTAACATCGTCCCGTGCGCTCTTGCCGGAAAGTTTCCTCTCCAATCTTGTGTTTCGTATTATACTCCAAATTTGATGAGGTAATAATGTTTTTTTTTGAAAATTGCTGCTTAATAACGAGGGAAGTAAAAAACTTTGTTGCGGATTAAACTTTTCAATATAACTGCTAATGTAAAGTTGAAACACTATTGTGACCAAAGTGCCGAAAGCATTAATACTCTAATCGTCATAAGATATTTGTTACTTACCGATACCGCGTTGTCCGAAGGGGGTCTATAAAACAGTTAGTTATTCATGATATTCCTCAAAATTTGGTCGATATTTTAAATTTTTATATTGCTCAATATGACGCGTAAATGACACGGACCCGACGATGTCCCGTCGCTAACTGAAGACACGTCGCCGGTAGGCCGACCGCCGATTTCTCGCGAAACGTGTCGCTAGTATACATTTCACTCGCACTTGACACATCGTACCTGATGCGAGCGAGAAAAAACATTGCGCACGTGTCTAAAGAATCGAATATTATTGTTTTTTATTTTTTTTGCAATTGCAGACAACTAAAGGTTAATGATTATTTTTATTCTTTAGACTTTTTTAGACAAATACAAGAAGTTTGTGATATGTAGGATTTATATTAAAAGATATTATATTAATATTATACGTCTTTCATAGTTTACTTAAACAACAATTAATAAAAAATAAATAATTTTATAAAAAAATAAAATATATTTTAAAACAATATAATTTATTAGTCGTTTTAACTATAGATCATAAAATGCGGCAATGTAAATTGTTTCCCAAATCTTTGCCGTGGAAATTAAAACAAGATTTTAATTATTTTTATGGTATCAAGGGAGCATTAAAAATTAACCGCGAGATTAACATTAAATAAGTTTTTTCCTACCTAATTTCGGGAAATCCTCACAATGTTTATCTCAAAGTTTCGGACGGTATTACGTTGTAATATTGGCGTAAAAACAAAAGCAAAAGGAACAAAAGATAATTGAAGTTATACCTATATAATGTAATATAATTTCTTATATAATTTGAGGCTGGAATAAATATACACATTACACAATAAACCTCTCCGGAGGCCGACCGGTTATATACGGCGCGATTCGTATAAATTATGATATTTTGCAGCACAATGGCCGACAAGATCTTTTTATAAAGGGGTGAAATTTATGTGTTGGCTGAATTTGAGGGGAAAGTGGATACAACTATAGATAAGGAAATATCGGGTATAAATTTTTGGCGCACGAGTTACCTGGCATTCTTTTCTATTTCCCGTCGTTCATTAGGTGGGTTCCGATAGGTCCACTCGTGCGGTGTACCGGGGCAAAAGAATTAAATAGGAAAATATTTTCCGAATGTTGCGAAACGATGTCGGCTCATATCGCGGTCCGGCTGCCATGGGGAGGCGAGTCGCAAATTACGGTACGTATTTCTAGCAGGGCGGAAGGCATATATTTTATTTGTAATGTTCGACGGGAGGAAAAAAATACGATCGCAGAAATGAAATTGTTTCCGTCACAGGTGCAGAAAATTGCAGCGGGAAGGGAAATTGAATCATGTGGAAAAATATTCAATATTTGCGGTAGTCATAATTGAAAATAAAACTGCGGTCTCCGATGTAAATGATGAAAAGATTTGTTATTTTTATTTACCTGAGCGATATTTCTGAAAAAAAAAAAACGTATTGTGAAACTACAAATCACAACGCTTCATGAACTCTTATTAAAATTATACTGATTTTATTGTAGTATAAATAATAATAATAAGATTTAAAAATAAAAAAATATGATCTACTTTCCTGCAGTTAACTGTCTTGACTTAATAACGTTGAATATTAAGTTATATCTGCAAAAAATCTATCACTTACATATCCTGAACATACTTGAACGATAGGTCTTCAATAGATGTATTCAAATCCTGTTAATATATGGCAAGGAAATCATAACCTGCACACCTCAAGTGAGTCACAATTTATATATAATATACTGTAAATATAACACACAATTATTGGTACAATACCGTATATAAAAAAGGAGATTCGCAAAAAAAACAATAAATATGCAGACAAAAAAATAACAGTCTGTAATAGCATCAAAAGGGCATCTGGAATATCCATAACACGCTGGATACGCTGGTGACAAGATATTGTCGATAACATAAGCTCCACGATCTAGAACAGGGATGAGCAGCCCTAAAGAAAAATTCTACAGGTAAGAAATTTGGGTTCCTCGTGAATTGACCGAGACGGCGCTCGATCAACAGCGTACCGTCTGCGGATCTCTTTTGTCTCGGTATGAAGCTGATCCGTTTTTGCTCCGAATTGTAACTGGAGAGAGAATGGGTGCTATACAATAATTCTGTATGAAAAAAACAATGGCTTACTTCCGGAGAAGTAGCTGTTCTGTACTCTCGACTATCACTAAGAATAAAGAAGGTTCTCGTTTGTGTGTGGTGAGATTTTTTTGGAATTATAAACTATGAATTGTTTGAACCTGGTCAGACCATTGCAGCGATAGTGTGTTGTGAACAACTCATGCGAATGAAACAAGAGCTGTAATAAAAAAAGGATCTTTCGACACGATAACGCGAGGCCTCACGCTGCAAAAATAACACAGGAAAAAATAAGGGAGCTTGGATTGAAACTTTTCACTCGTCCACCCTATTTACCCTTTTTTAGATCGTTAGAGCATATATTAAAAAGTAGAAAATTTAATAACGTCGGAGAACTGAAAATGAACTTAGAAAAGATTTTCAATGAAAAATCGAAAGACTTTTTTAAAAAGGAAATCGAACAACTGGCTTCACGCTGGAAAAAAGTGTTTGTTATTTTTCAGTCTCCCTAATATTTCCTGTGTGCGTCAAAGTATGGTACTAATAAGATGAAGTAGTAAATAACGTTATCTCAGACGGAAATTTATAATTATTATTGAAAAAAAGGCTTTTCCGTTAGCAATTGCAGGAACAAAGAAATACCAGACATTAAAAACTTCTATCATGCAATAAAAAATATCTCAGAAGAGTCATGTATGGATAAAACAAACTTTTGAACAGTTATATTTACTAAATATGCATTTGAATAGAGATGAGAAAGCAAAAGAGATAATTATTTTATAATTTATTAAACAACTTATTCAGAAGGTTGACACTGAAGGCATAAGTCAACTTCTGGAAAATTATGTTAAAAACATACACACCAAGGCTTGATAGAGATTGAGGAAGAACGAGTTACAGAAAAAAATAAAGCAGCTCAAAAAAATAGATATACTCGAAGAATCTATTTCTAAAAAAATGTGTGTTGAGAACAAGGAACCACATATGTCGCTGGTTATGCATCAACTGTATTTAATTACATATGTCAAGAAATTAGCGTCAATATATGGCGTTAGGTACAAAAGTAACTACATAATGGTTTTAGAAAATAAGTGTATATTAGGGACCGCAAGGATTTGGTATCTTCAGTAATAACTTTTACTCCACTTTATAATGTTGTAATATAAGCAATAAAGTGTATCAAACTGCAGTAGATGTCCGGTTCAATATGGCTTTAGCATCTGGCAAGATCAGTGATGGAATTAAAAAAAAACATTCAGTTAGCACTTGCCTATTATTATGAAATTTAGAGAGCTACATGATTTTATGTTTATATTTGCATGAAGTTTGACTTTAACGATCGTTTGGACTTGGTGACGTCCGAGGTGGTAGAACTGAATTCTATCGTGTGTCGAGAGCTGACTGTATTCAAAAAATGATTTTCATAATCTATTATAAAAGAGCGAATTTACAATTTATGTAACTTTATATGAGATAAACATGAAATTAAAATATTTTAATGATTTGACCAGGTGGAGAGACCTCGAATCGATTATTTGAATCTTTAGTATTCAATTTTCTTGTCTTTAATATCCTAATAATATATTTTATGCCTAATCATCAAAATCAACATTTGATCGCACTTAATAATATCATATAATTTAAATCTAATGTATTTATAATTTTTGTCGATAAATATTTAATTTATTATACATATTGGATGTAGTCATTGTGACCTAGCGGTGTGTTTTTATTATTTTTCAGTGAAAAAAAATTTCTTTTAGGGCTGCTTTTAGAGAATCAAACGTGCATATCAAATGAAACAAAATCAACACAATAGGAAGCAATATTCAACGCTTCAATGTGATGTTTTCTGGGCCATTGGCAATATAGAAAATAGGATATTAGATATATGTGAATATGCATTATGATACAAATCTGCAGAGGTGCTTTTCGATTAAGATTAATCTCATAAAAAAGAGGATTTATAAAAGTGGTAAGACAACAATATAAAATGTCCATCTTTTAAATAATACATTTTAAATAAATGTCACAAGTTTCGAAATAAACCATTACTTTTCTATTGTACACATCCAGCTAATCTGGTTTATAATTTTAAGTTGTGTTTTATACTAACATTGCGGATTTAAAAGTTAAATTTCATTGGCTCGCAGAAAGTAATTGTTTTATGTTTTATTTTTCGCCAAAGCGGCTTTGAAAAGCAATCAACCCGGCATAAAAAGATTGACTGGAATATAACTTTTAAGGCTCTTAATCGATTCGATCTCAAGTTTGCCACATTAAAAGTTTGCTACGTGACAACTTTGCTGCAAATTGTACGAGGGGAAGTCCGCGAAACCTGGAGATATATTTTCGCATTGCAAGCCTACCGGAGTTTATAACACAAACACACACACACACACCGTATGAGACACAATACAATTTGATCAAAATTTTAAATCAAACAATTTATATCGCTCATGGGAGGTAGCAGAGAATGTCTTGTTTTCTCGGAGCTTTTTTTCGGTATACATTTTTTTCAATTTATTTACCCTAGGCTTATTCCTCGCTCATGAATACAATATGTGATTTTTTTCATTCCACCATGGAAAAACATCATTCCTTTCATAATTTTTTTATGGAAAACACAATTATACTTCGAATATTTCATTATATAAACTGAATTTTATGTAGAAAATGTATTAATGTTAATACAGATGTTTACCGTGTTTCAATATGTGCAAATTGTCGGTGTACCTCATGTGAAGGGCCTTAATCAAAAGGGATAAACTTTGCTCTCAGACTCCTGCACAGAGGCTATATAACCCGCAGAGCTCAATACATTAAGACAATTCCGGAGCATACATAATTTGATAAGCCAAATATGAATATTATATTATTGGGACATTAATTTGGAAGTTACATTTGTTGGGCAAGTTTATGCAGATTGTTATTTAGGGTCTTCCAGGTACCCCTGGCGGGCATTTAGATTTTGGGCAAGGACACTTGGGCCCCGTAGGACGGAAGTGATGAGTCGGTTAAGGATTTCCCCTCTGTGATTTACAACGACAATATTTTTCCTCTAACGTTTCCTTGTCAACAAGCCAACTTCGGCGGGGGGCAAAAAAGGTAGTCTCGCACATTTCGGAGATGTATCAGGATGTAATAAAGAAACTAGAATACATGAATATAAATACGATGAAGATTATAAAGCCAAATGCTGCGAACATCTCGCAGATAACGTGGAAATGGCGGAGAAAAAAGGGGCAGCTGCGCCCTCCTTGTTTGTCCAAAAGAATTTCTCCCCCTCTCCCTCACACTTTCTCTTTACGCATCTGGGGTATTATTGTATTTGTTCACTTATCACAATAATAGTGGAAATAATAAAACAAATAGAACATATCGGAGGGTAAGAGAAATATAGCCCAAGGACAAATAATACAGATACACACGTGGCATTAGCAGATAAGGTTTGCGATATATCAAATAAGCATTTAACCTTTTTCTCTTCCTCCGCACGATAAATAATAAAACTTTTTATTATTATATTAACGGTGATTTATGGGGATTGAATTATGGATTATATTTGATAATAATCGCAATTAAATTTGGCTATTGAATAATGTATGTTTGATCGGCAAACAATTGAAACTCTCTTTGGCTCAGAAGAGAAATATAACCGAAACCGTCTGCAAAAAAAAACAATGGAGCCATCACATTCGATTGATTCAATTGATACAACTATGTAGAAAACTCAATTACTTCGTAGAAGGTATTTACGTTTCGTTTTATGACATGGACTGTAAAACCAATCGACACAATGAAATCGTATTTGTTGAAGTAAATAACTATTTAATTTGTCTGCCAAAGACGTAAACAAATGGCATAAAATAAATGGAATTAGCATTTTTCATTTCAACTTTAGACATTGGCTCATGTGCATAATCTTTTTTTTAATTAAAGAGCTATCTCCGGCTTAATACCAGTGTTATGGCTTGTAGGTAACATTAATATATTTTGATAATATAAGTTAGCGACTGAGCTAAGTTCGTGGTCAGATATGTGTATGACGAAAACTATGAATTCAGAGAATTCTTTATAACACTGGCCAGGGGGTGTGTAAAAGAAAGACACCCATTACCTCCACACGTTTTTATAAAATACTATTTATGTGGGTAGTTTGGCGCTTTGGAATTAATTAATTTAATGCCACCTATCCCGCGTTGAATAAATATTTATAAAGCAAATAATATTAATTTCAGTCCAACTGAAATAATATTAAAAATTAACCTGTGTCGTCGTTCGACACATGGGGGAATATTAGTATGAGAAACTCAATCTCCTTACATCCTTAGAGTCTTTAGAATTTTTATCGAATCTTTATCAAATCGTTATATGGATGAATGATGCTTTGAAATCTTTCTGTTATGCCATTCATCATGTCATGATAATGTTTATATGTTAGGTTGAATAATAAATAACTGCCGATTCAGGTAGACAGTTTCTATTGTTTAGATTTACTAAAATTGAGTCACCTGACGAGGGGATTTTTGTTTTCACCAGATATATAAGTGGCCTGTTAGTAATTCGATAAATATTTAGTGTGGTGGACGTTACAGTGGTGTTATTCCGAACCCTTAAAATGGAGAATCATAAAGCACATATTCGTCATGTAAAGTATTGGAAAAACAAACAAGGCACTAGTGCTAGAGCGATAACCGAAAAGATATACAGTGTATACGGTGAAAGCCTGATAACCGATCGGGCAGTAAAAAAATAGTTTGTGAAATTTCGTTCCATAGATGAGTCTTTGAAAGATGAACCACGGGCGGGTCGCTCTTCCGACTTCGATGATGCGATTTTAAATGCAATATTGGAACAAAATCCACGTCAAACGACAAGGAAATTGGCAGAGAGACTCAATACGTCATAATCTACAGTTTATCGCCACCTGGAAAATTTGGGTACCACATAATCTCAGTCACCGAAATAAGGCAGAACGAATGTATATTGTCACAAGTCTCCTCTCACGGCATAAAATCGAACCTTTTTTGAACAGGACAATAACAGGTGATGGAAAATGGATCATCAATGAAAATATTGTCCGCAAAAGACAATGGTTGGATAAGGATCAACCACCCCTACCCAACCCTAAAGCCAATATTCATGGCAAGAACTCTTTATTGGTCGTATGGTGGGATCGTAGAGAAATAATCTATCACGAGCTGATGAAGCAAAACGAAATGCCAAAACATACGTTCACCAGATGTAAAAAGGTCATGAAAAACTACTGGAAAAGCGCCCTGTACTTATCAATCGGATAGGCGTTATCCTGTTACACGATAACGCCAGACCACACACGGCAAAAGTGACTCAAAAAAAAATTCTGGAGCTCAACTGGTCTCTTTTTTCACATCCACCCTACTCCCCAGATCTTGCTCCTACGGACTACCACATTTTCTGTTCTTTACAGAATGGAAATGTTTTTATTTTTTTTAACTGGAAAAACTTATTAATGATGAGCTAGTCAATCAGGCTTTTGATACTTTCTTTCAGTCTAAATTTACCAATTTTTTTGAGGGAATCATGCTACGAGCACCTCCAGTGGCACACACGTCACCGAATTAGCCCGGATAGCGGCCTGGCTTCTCATAGCTCCGTAAAATCTACGAAACCATGATTGTGTCAACCACCTTCGCCGCCGGGTCCAATACCAACACGCGACACCACTCGACTTATGCCATTCGAAAAGGGTAACGGAAAAAATTGCGAAAGCCATAAAAATCGAGAATATTCTACCAGACATATTGACATGTATTTAGTAGCCATTTCAATAATAAAACACGATATAAACCGCACTGAGCAGTTTAACTTCGTATTTCTGAAATTTAAATAAAATAGTATTCATTAGGTCACTGGACAGGGGGTTAATGTAAATTTTACAACCAATTGCATCTTTAAAATTTTTATTTTTTTATTCGTTATTAGATAAATATAAATAATATATTTTTTTAATTTACTGCAATACTCTCAATAATAATACTGTTAATTAAAAATGATTTAAAAAAAAAATAATCTAAAATTGCCCCTTTTTTCATATGTCTCTTTAATAAAATACCCATTGTCATAGAAAACCTTTCACAGGAATATTCCTAACAGTCGGTCCAAACAACAGGTGTCCATCTCTAGGTAGCAAAACACTGGAACAAAGGTAAATTAAAATATAAGTGCCTAACCTATTTATCAATGCCAATGAAAAATCCATATTTAAGGAAAAACATTTTCTTAGGAAAATCCATGACAATCAACGAATTGAAATTGATTAATCTTAATAAGATGTTCTCATGATTAAAAACTTCAATTGAATGAAATCGAAAAAGAAATATTTACAGAAAAATCCTTTTATATGGCTTTTTGTTATGGAAGTGGGGGGGAGGGGGGTGTAAGACGGTTCCTTCTATAGTGCTCCATTCTAAGCCCGATTTCTTGCAACATTTCCGCGCAAAATAAAGGTTAATGACCTTTATTTTGGGCTTGAATAGAACAAGGTCATTTGAAATATATTAATGGAAAGTGTATGATTACAAAATATATTTGAAGAAACCTAAACCGAAATTTTGTATCGGTGCCTAGTCTTCTATAGTGTGATTCATATCTCGGCGCTATAGGGGGGTGACTGTATTCTTACAATTTGTAAATAAATATACCAAATGATTTTAGATTGTTCTAGATCTACTAATAAGAATACTACTAACCTATGAGAATATTAACCGATCCATCACGGCGGCTCGTAACCAACCGCGTCGTCCGAAGTTTCGAAGGGGATCTATTTATAATGAAAAATATACCCCAAGCATAAAATCTTTTATGAATCTAAATAGTTATTCATGATATGCTTCAAAATTTGGTTAATATTTTGGATTTTTCTACTAAACAATATGACGTGTAAATGACAACGCACACCTGGCAATGTCCCGCCGTAGACTGAGGACATGCCGCCGGTAGACCGACTGCCAAACCCTCACGGCACGTGTCACTAGTATACGTTTTACTCGCACTTGGTACATCGTACCAGATGCGAGTAAAATTTTTGCTATTTGGTAACCCAAAAACTTGGGGTCCCAAATAGACCCCATCGGCACGGCTAGGTTAAAATAAATCATTTCGCAGCACCGCAGTATTTACTCAGGAATGTAACGCGAAGAGGGTTGCACTATATTTATAAAATGGCAGTATACTCTTGTAAATATGTTATAATTAGTTTTCAAAAAAAGGGTAAAAACCTTCAATTTGATTATGACGAAGCCCAACTACGGTAATTGGACGTAGAAGGAGCGCTAGTTGTACTGAGATGGCAGGGTAACGAGCTCGCTAGTTAGCGTCACTTATACTCTGACCCAGAGACGTGACAGCCAGCTTGAAAGCCAGTCAGCTTTCACCCAGAGTGCTGACAAATGGTCTCGGACATCGATCCGGCTATTTTGAATAATACAGCCATTGTGGACCCCAAGGCGACTATTCCATCTACCTCGTTCGTGTGATGCCTGAAGCGGGTCACGTGTAGTCGTCCTGTCCGAATGCCACAGGCGCTTTCGGTCATTTAAACAAGATCAATCAACATGCAGGCGCTAAAATAATACAAATATCACAGAATCAGCTCATATAGTTATACCCTAGATAAGGGTTTGGCCTATTTTTAGTCATTGTTTTTTATTTAATAAATCAATGTCCAAAATAGGCATATAGCTTTGTTTAATTTAGCCATGGTGCAATTAGTCGCGGGCATAATTGGCGACAAATTAATTCGATTCAATATGTTAAATAGCTTTCGGTAATATGCAATTCAAATGGGGTAAGCGCTCTCACCCCGTTGATATCCCCACGTCCGTTCAAAATGCACATTTTTGCGCTAACTGCTACAATTTGTCTAATTTAATCGGCAGATACGTCCGAAATTTTATAATCTGATTCAAACACGAATTAACGCTCTTTGTAACGATAATATAGAACACAAAGAATTTTAAAATATATGTAATATTTAAAAATAACTCTGACTTCTAATCCATATAATCGTCTATACTTCTATGGAATTTACATATGTTTGTATTTATATGATATTGTTTTTTTCATATGTATCTATAAATATTTAATTGGCTAACCTGGTCATATCCTCTTTCCAGGAAAAATGATACACTCAAATAAAAAGGGCTATATACATAGTGACTCGAGAATAACTGAAAATCCACTCTAATAAATAAATGAATGATGGTAACGGAAAATTTTACGTTTGGATAAACATATTTATTTTGAGTATCTTACAATTTCGAATTTTACATTTATTTTAGAAGGACTAGAATCTCTTTAATCAAAAATAAGTTTCTTAACTGAACTGCACTAGTAACTGCAATCATTTTTTCATCAACTTTTAATAATAATAATCAAATTTTATGAAATCATTAGTTCGAATTAATTCAGTTTTAAAATTATATCTCAATAAGCAAGATTTTTTACCTTATTTTTATGATAAACAGATTATTATTAGAAATTAATTAAAAAAACGATACAAATAAGTATCTTTATTACTTTCAAAATAAACAGAATAATCACTCAGCTTGTTCATATATATATTATATATTAAGGGTTGATAAAAAAATACACATCTTTTTTATATATCACAATAAATTTCGTCCCCATTAGGTACTGACGAACTTTTTAGCTGAAAGGCTACACTAGAAAATTAAAAACTACTACAGGATGATTTTTATTTTCTAGTTTTAAATTATTTATGATCACGACAAAAAAATACAGCACACTAAAGACATATTTTTAATTTGTAAAAAAAAAAATAATGAAAGCGTTTCACATGTCTTAACATTTCAATTATATTTATTTATTCTAGCCGTGCCTATGGGTACATCAGGTTTTTGATTTTTCTCGATAAACTTTTTTATATAAATCCTACATATTTCTATCCTAAATGCTTCTAATCCTACACAACTTTTTGTGTTTGTCAAATAATAATGAAACTAATTTAGAAGTACGAAGAAGAACTATGTTTGCAAACCGGTGCTACTTTGGACTTCAACAGCATCTACAGTCGAGATTCCTATCAAGGAAATTAATGTCAAGCTCTACATGACCCTTATCAAGCTCGTCCTAATGTACGAGTTTGAATGTTGAGCTTTGACAAAACAAGATGAACGATAACTGGATCTCCTGGAGAGGAGGACTCTGATATGAATATTAGGAGCCGGTTACAGCTGTCGTCAGAGTGGCCAGACTCCGGTGGGCTGGTCACGTGTCAAGGATGCGGGACAGCCAGCCGCCGAAAAGGCTTATGGTTAACAAGCCTTTCTGTTCTCGGATGAAAAGAAGATCAAGGCTAAGGTGGTTGGACTGTTTACAGAAGGACACTACATCATTAAAACTAACCCGATGATAGAGCGACGTGGCGGTAGACCAGGCTGTTGAATACATGATGATGATGATGATGATGGTGTTGAGGTGCTCTATCCCGTTAGAAATTAAATCGCCATCCCTCCCGAGTGCGCGGTAACAGATTCTTGCAGATTCTTAAAGTAGTGTATATTTTTTAGGCGATGGCATAAGAACTAAAGTTTAAATGTCAGCTCTGGATACCATAATCTTTTTTGTAAGTTATACAGTTGACCTGATACATCTTAGCGGTTCTTAGCATTCTCCTCGTCAATGATGATGATGATTTCGTATGGCTTTTACTTTGCCATTCTTCGCATGCTCG
>JAGXCT010036278.1:0-81992 GCA_022495035.1 Philopotamus ludificatus
AGAGGACAGAGTGGAAAGGGTTAAAAACACTATCACAAGTATATGATGTATTTATGGACTATTTTAAAGAAAACATAATCAATACAGGTAATTAAATTAAGGGTTTTTGAGAAAAACAAAAATTTCACGTATTTTTTTTATGAAAAGCCTCGCATATATTTTATTTCATTTTTAAATGGTGGGTAAAATATTTGGAGATGCTGAGGAATATTAAAAATTATAAAATATTTTAAAAACATTTTTTTTATGATATAAAAAATAAGGTGAGGTAAAAATACTAAATAATATTACCAATAATAAAATAAGCGTTACAGTGTGTCACTAGGACTGCACTGAGTCGCAGCGCGACACGGCGCCTTGCGGCAAGACCCCCCCCCCCCCCCCCCACTCCGCTACCGGTCCGCATTCATCCAATACACGACGTTTGCAGCGCTGATGAGTAGGCAGCGCTCTTGCTCCTTATCGCGTTGAGTAACACTACTGGCTGGGAAGGCACCGACGTTTATTCATGTTTTATCCACCAATTTGATAATTCAGATGAGACAGATTTTAACCACGAAATACAACTTTAAGAAAAACTAAGAAATATTTATATATTTTTTACATTAATTTTATGGTTATATTTTTATAATATTTTAATATAGTTTTATATAACTTTGCCACCTACATAGTTCTTAATATTCATCTATCCCTTATGAATTGCATACATATGATTAATCTGAATATCACATCTGAAAAAAAACTGTTTGATATTTAAATTTTAAAATTTACTATAATTTAAATAGCTTTCTTGTAAAATAATTATCATTAATTATGTCTGGACTTAAAATAGCTTTATTATCACGCTGTCAGAAAATCAAATTACACATCTTAGCAAACAACAATATATTTGAAACCCAGGGTGATGGCTGTCGCAGTAGGCTGATGAGGTTTCGGGTGGCTGGGGGCATTTCCAATCTAACCCTTTACTTTCGATGTGTACGCATGCCTCCGGTAATAATAACATTATATTAATAGATATCGATTGATTGTACACGCACACAGGCCACATTTCCAATTGGTTTTGCTCCCCCTCCCGCTCGCCCTACCCCTCCGCGCCAAGTCTGCAAATTGTTGTAGGGCTCCAGCGTTAATTAAACCCCCGGGTAAACAGCCATTATCTGCTGGTCGGCTAAGGAATGGGCGGTCTCCGGTGTTATGCGAGGGTACCCCCGCTAACCTCCCTCGCCGCCCTCTCGCGCCTCTCTCCTAGGGCTCAGCCCTCGCCGCAGGCTGTTGAGGTCCGCAGGCCCGGTTCCAGTCGTAAACCCAGTCTTTTGACGATCGCCCATAAAAGTCTCGCCCTTCTTCTTTTCGGTTCTCACTTTTAGCACGTGCCTGAGGTCACCTCCCCGGGTCCTCCGGCCAGTAAAGTCGGCGCGTGAGGAAACGCAAATTTCGATATTGGCCACGCAACGATATGTTGATGGTTGACAGAGACTGGGACAGAGATGGGGGAAAGTCGTAAAGTTTTTTTTCATCGTATTTCTGAGTTAAGAGTCACTGCGGCAGAGGGTTAAATATAATAAAATGCAACGTTCTATAAAATAACAAGATGATACGTCCTATTTTATGAATTCTGTAATTTGACCGTCCGTCTAATGTTTTTCAGATTTTGTTTAATAAGTGTTGTCGGGCATATTCTTATAAACACCTAGAAAAGTATATATAATGTTCTTTAATTATGCCTGTTTATTTGTAAAAAATACATTGCTCCATCTGGATCACTAGACGCAAGTTCGCAATTTATTTTTAAATATTAAGGAGACTGCTTTTCTTCAAACTCTTCTAGCTATATAGTCAACCCTCCTATAACGTTTCCTATAAATCGCTGTTTTCTACAAAATTGTAGGTCAAGATATATTAGATATTTCGTAAATCTATAATACATTGCCGAGCGAAAAAAAGATCAATGCTATTCGGTTGGCAGCGACTTAGAGGAAACGATATAGGAGGGCTGACTGACTCACGCAAAAATTCTTGCTATACATTACTCACTAAAGGTTTTTTGGGCCTTTTTTTTAAAGAAATGCGTTAGTTCAATGCTGCGCGTAAATCGAGGCATGACTTTACTAATTTAACCCAGCCATACTGAAACTTATTGATTTTTCTTGAATAACACTTTTAATATAAATCTTATACCTCACAAACTATGTGTATTTATCTAAAAAATGTCTAAAGAACAAATATCATAAATAATCAGTCATTTTTTGTCTGTAATTGTGAGAAAAAAAATAAAACAGCAATATTCGTTGTTTTACCACGCGTGTTTTTTCTCGTTCGCATCAAGTACGATGTGACACTATAATTATTCTTAGAATAATTAATTTTATTTTAAATAAGTCAAGATGAAATGCTTGGGGTCTACTTCATATTATAAATAGACCCCCTTCGAACTACGCGGTTGTTTTCGAGCCACCCTGACGGTTCGGTTAATTAACAATTTATTCCCCATTTAAATCAATAAAGTAATCAGACGGTATATTGTAGAAAAGATCTAGAAGGTTCGTTTCAATTGCTTGGAATGGAAATTGTATTATTTTCTATCAATACCATTTTTCAACATCCTTTAGAATAACATATACAGTAAACTGCCCTATTATGTACACTCCTATAACGTTTCCCTCTTTAACGTTTGCGGCGGTTTTTTTTCTATAACGTCGATCCCCCCTATAACGTAATTTTTTTAAAACGCTAATTAGAATTTTCATAAAAATATTTTATATTAACTAATAAAATGTTGATCTTCCCTTCCCGCAAGTTGCGAGAAGATTACGTAAGCTACAGTACGAAAGGATATCGATCATGGCGCGAGTCAAGTCATTTGCGCTGATTATCTCGTAAAATATTAAAAGAAAAGAAAAAGGAAAACGTTTGATTTACTGATTTCCTTCAAATCAATGATGATGATGATGATTTCGTATGGCTTTTACTTTGCCATTCTTCGCATGCTCGTCGTGGTGGAGTTTCCTCCGCCATTTCGGAGCACGCCAATAACAACATTAATTGGCTACGTAATCCAGGTGCAGGTTGACCCACTAGCTTTCTGGAGGGGCAGGCCCCTATTTGGGTCTTCAGGCCAACATTGCACGCCTTAGCGAACGCCTGGAAACTAAGGACGGAACGAGTTTGTAGGAAGCGGAAATGTGATGGGAAACGGCTCAAGGTACTATCCCGGCATTTGCCTCTGAATGGCTAGGGAGCCGGGTCAACCTAGCCCTGGATAGTCGCATCTCTACACCAGTTACTGGTGACAGAGATACAAAGAATTGTTTCTAGATACCTCTACGTGGTTATTCTAAAGCATGCGTTTCTACAGACCTTGACGTGATTAGTACTAAGCATGCTTTGAGTCTTAAGCAGTTATTAGTTGGTCAACAGATTAGGGTCTTCTAGGAATGAGTAAGGTAAATAGCGCAGCAGGGTGAAACAACCTAAGAATTCTGAAAATAAGAAGTAAGAAGCACTTAAATAGCATCTAATATAAATTGAAAAACCTCGACCCCGTATAACGTGCCCCCCTATAAAGTGGAACCTATAGCAGAAGTCTTTCCGAGCCAAGCTTCTCGGCTTTTACACATGTGATTCTTACGCTATGAGGATGAGGCCCCCACAGTGGCCGGTATCTTTAAACTTGAGGTATCCTTGGCACTTGAGAATTATTAATCGACTTCACCATATACTTCCTCTATATTTTTATAGCATTTCGTGCACTGTTGCCTGTATACATATTAATAAAGCATCACTTCTCTTCTGTGACTGCCATTTGTATGAAGAGATACTTTTGATACTAAATATGCACATGGATTTCTTAGCAGTATATAAACCAACCTATTTAGTGCCTTCGTTTACCTAATCTTTGTGAGATATGGAACGTCTGCTTGATTTAGATTATTGTTATCTTCAAACTAACATATTATCGAACAACTTTATATAAATATCATATGGATCTTTTTGGGAATGTGTATTCTTTAGAAGAACTGATTTTGATGGTTAAGTGGTATTTGAACGGCTCGATGGGTAATTGCAATTTTTCTATGTTGCCGCTTTTTCAGATCCGGGAGAAGACTCTCCGCCAGAGCCCGCGCCTCCCGAGGTTCCTCCGCGAGGTCCGTCCCTGCGTCGCAGCGGCCCCGGCCAGCCAATACCTCCGACCGCCTTGGAAGCCGTGCCCAACTGCAACTTCTACAACGGAGGTACGTACCGTAACACCGCAATATTGCAATTATTGTATTCGCCGACCGCCGACCCCGTTCCCCGCTGCAAAGTTTGGCAACCTCGGTTGCGGCTTTAATTCCAGTCGTGATCCATTAGTTTAATTTGAGTCGGCGCAAATCCAACTGGCCATCGTTTACAATGGATGCGGATGAAACGGTTTGCGGACGCCGTAAGCCTAATCTAGGCCACCGATGAGTTTAATTTCCCCAGCGTTGGATCCGACTAAAAGGGAAACCCCTCGGGATCGTACACTTGCCACGAATAATAATATCTTCATTGACAATTAATTCGTTTTTGGTGGAGTAATAATTCGTTTCGTCGTTCAATTGTAATTGTTATTAAGGATTATGTTCTCGTTTTAGTCATAGTTGAAATTATTCTCGAATTAGGCTGAGCAAAATCATTTCAATTGTATAATATGTAGAACTTTAATTAACAACTAAGATTTATTAATATTTTTTTAGTAATATATAATAAAATATTAATGTGGTATGTATGTTTAAAGTATGATTTACAGTAGTAATTGATATTTAACATCAACGACCCAGTTAGAGATTTTCTGTGCGTGTAGCAATATCATCAAGATTATCTGCAAGGGATTTGAGAGTTTATACAAAATAATTATAAATTAGAAAGCTCTATATATAATTAATTAAATGTGATATCGCTTATTTTTCTTTAAGAATTACATCCATATATTTTTTTAGAACAAAACATTTAATATTTTTTACTTTTCGTAGACAAGATTATAGGCTTTCCTAAACTGTAAAGCAATTTCATTAAACAACGAAGGTCAACTGACACGAGTTATTTTAATACAGTCAACCATTATATTAAGGGCCTATACTAAAGTTTTTATGAAATTTAACCCAACCGTGCCGATTGGGTCTATTATTTATTTATTTATTTTATTTTAAAGACAATGCGTGATTATAGAATAACCCAGGTCGCCAATCACGCATAAAAACATAAATAGTATAGTTAGAAAAAAAAGAAATACATAATTCAAGATATAAAATAAGTAAAAAATATTGAAATAAAGAAAATAATGTGTAAATAAAGATAAAAAGAACTATATGTTAAAAAGGAAAAAAACAAAAACCGTCATTAGTTGGTCCGTTTTATGAAATTATAAAATCTCATACAAAAGATCAACGAAATGGCGATATTTGACATCAATAAATGCACATATTCGGCTAAGTGGTTAAGTAGAGTGATAGCTCTGGTTACCAGAGAGTCCTTGAGAGCACCTGTCCTCGCATTTGGCGGAAGAAAAAGCACACGCGAACGAGCTCGATGGTAGTGAGGTAGCGCCCATAAGGGCAACTCGCACAGTGCAAGGGGGTTGTGTACTGCGCCAACCAACAGCTTAAAGAAATGCTTTGCCAAGTAAATCGACCTTCTTTTTTCGAGGATAAGATAATTCTAGGTAGCCCCGTACCCATGCGCTGGGGCATAACTTATGTAGAATCCAAACTCCCTCATGTACATATATCTAAGAAATTTATTCTGTATTTCTCTAATCTGAGGGAATTCGAGGCGTCATAAGGCGCCCATATAATGGAACCTGATTTGAGCAAGCTCCGAACCAATGCTTCGTATAGCACTCGTATGATTAAGATGCTACGTATGTGATGAGAATTTCTCAAGACGAAGCCCAACATTCTTGATGATCTCATACACACGTCCGATACATGTAACCACTTACTTAGAATCAAACAGACACCGCATCTTTAACAGACGATTGCTTAGGAAGAGTTACGTTCCCAAGTCGGTAATTAAAGATGATGGGCTTCTTTGATTTAGAAAATGTCATTGTTTAACATTTTCCAATACTTAATGGAATCACACAATACTTATTGGTGACCCCAAGTTTTTAATTGTTATCAAATAACTTTTTTAACCTCATTCTCTCTGTGGGCCTGACGTATTGGCCCAGAAGATTATTTAGTAAACATCTTGAACCAATTTTTTTTTATTTAATTTTTAAAAAATAATGTATTTTTATAATTGGATATCAGATCAAACCCTATAGATGCTTCTTATTCGTTTTCCCAATGAGTATGTCTTTTAATAAATTAGTAAAAAATATATAATGAGAGGATCTCATAGATTCGACTAAAAGATTCGATTCATATAAATCCTCCATGTCACAAAACTTTTTGTGTTTATTATTTTATTTGCTTTGTCTAAAGAATAAATACTGAATATAACTATTGTCCTTTATTGCCTGCTATTGCGAAAAAAAATTAAAGTGAATTTTTTCTCGCTCGCATCAGATACAATATGCTGAGTGCGAGTGAAACGTACAAGTAACACGTGCTGCAAGAGCTCAGTTAGCGGTGAGACATCGCCGAGTGCGCGTGTTATTTATGCGTCATATTGATTAATTAAAAAATCCAAAATTACGACCATATTATGAATAATTATTTTTATTCTTAGAATAATCCATTGCATCATCTTAGAGTAATCCAAAAAAAATGTCAAGAGAGACTTCATTCTGATTACTGAATAATTTTAAGTAGATATCAAGTTATTTTATCATTTTTAATACACACATTATTAGTAAAATGACATTTTTCCCACGATAAAATTTCAGTTGGACATCCCTGATTTAGAAAAAAGTGAACCATCCTTATGGAAATCAAATTTTCTAATTATCTTGATATTTTATTTAATTGATAAAAATTAATTTTGGATAATTAAAGTTTTCAATTGCATGATTTCTACCGTGTTACAATTTTTCTATTTTTAATGATATATTTTAATAGAATAAATGAACATTTTTTTAATTATTTATGTATTTTCTATGAGTTTTAATTAAAAAATTAACCAATGCCATATCCAGCACGTGTCTATTTACAAAATTAGACTGAAACTTTTCATAATTATTTAATTAGCCGAAAATATAAATAATGGTTGCCCGTATTAATGAGGATTCCCGCCTAATTACGGGCGAACTGCCGGGGAAAACAGGGCCGCACTCGCGCATCGGATAATTAATTAAAATAATAACACGCGCAAACTAATTTTTGACTTTTCGAGTTAATAATGTATCAAAATTATTCTTAATCATGAACTTGCCAACCAAGTGTAATTCATCAAGCGGTCGTGTGTGAACACACCGCGAACAAACACCGGGGGCCCCCCTTTGTTGAATTTGGGAGCCCTACACCCGCGGACCCCACTTCCCCTCCCCCTCCGTCGGCAAACAAACTTCTGGGTCGCGATAGCACCGACGATTTATAATTCTTAACCCGAGTCTGAGAACAAACAGGGAGGAGAGGAGACTCCTCGGACTTGTCGGGATGAAACTTTTTGACACATGCCCCGCATGCCCTGGTCCCGTCTGCCCGTCCCGCTCCGGCCTTGTTTGGGCCTGAGGCCCTTGTTTACGAGGCCCGAAAAATTAACAACTGGCAAACTTATTTTTTTGGCAGAGGGCGATCCCTGCCCGTCTCGATTTCAATCGATGGCGAAAGTTCGCTTCTAAATTGCGAACAAATTCACAAGACAAATAACAAGGATAAAATATAAACAATTCAATTATAGCAGTGTTCTATTCTGTCGATGTCTCATGGCTGAGAAGCGTGACCATTACTAGTTTTCCTAAAATATATTTAATTTCACCAGCACAAATAAATTTAATACAAAAATATTTTTTACTTATACTTTAACTTATTAAAATTCATTATATCCATATTTCACACCGTTTTAATGGCTGAGAATCAAAATAATAATTCCAGTCACTTAGATTTAGCAATTTTTATATCAGTTACAAAGCACATAATAATAATAATATTTATGTATCATTAAAATTTTGTTTTGGAACGAATTTTTTAATCCCACGAATTTGATGAGCCAGATATTTATTATTTTATTGGATTGTTACTAGAATTATATAAGCTCCTAATTAGATTCTTGTTATGTTTTGTCATTATTATTCTTTTTATTTGACTATTATTATGCGCAGGTATATATACATACATTGACATGGTTGTTTTTTTGGCCATGTGACATATCGTTATATTTTTTTGCTAAATACTTCTCTGTATAGTGAGTGAAAATCAAACATTTGGATATATTTTTCAAGAAATATATTGTTTGAATGATATTTTTGATTTTGATTTCAACAAAATGATAAGAAACATAGTAGATATCTGATGAAAATAAGCTAAAATATAATAGAGTTAGAGGAAAATAGAATTGAATAAAGAATTACATTTTATTCTAAATTATTTATATCTGAATCATTCCGAAAATTCTTTTAAACCATCCATCACAGCGCACAGTGGGCCGGATCATGAATTCAACTGGCAAAAATCTGTAACTATTTTTTCATTTGAGCTAGACCTATGAAATTTAGAATACATATAGGCGAAGATATTTTCTTCAACATAAAATATTAAATTATGAAAATATATTTTTAAATAATATTGTAAAAAATATTTCAATATAACAACTATGAAAATTTTACAATTATACCAACGTATTCTGTATAATTTTGTTTTTTCAATTACTAGCGTATTATATATTAAATTATTAACTAAAAAAACAATATTATTATAAATAGTTAGATAAAAAATACAATATTTCATAGCATATAAAAAAGTTGTCTATTACTCTAAAACTAAAAATAATAACACTTCTTTATCAAAACCTTTATTTGAAATGAACAATATATAAACCTAATTGCAGTATATATTTATATATTAATTAGCATTAATAGATTATGCTTTATTATAGTAAATATAATAATAATGTGCTATTACAAATAGTAAAGATACACACAATTGAATTTGATGCTCTTTAAAAAGTGTTAGTAAAAATGGAATTACTCAAAAAGTGCATCAAAGTGCAAAGATTTTTTTTTTATTTATTAGCATTATTAATGCATATATTTTCTCTGTTTTGACCTAATTACTTTTACCGCGACGAACCGTGTTAATATTTGAAATTCCAAGATTCCAATATTCCAATATTTGAAGTCAAAGTTAATAACTTAATTGCATTTTTTTTTGAAAATAGATGATATACGCTTTAATATGGTATACATAACATTAAAAGAAAATTAAAAACTGGGAAGATATGCTCTATTGAATTTGATACTACGATAATATTTTAATTACATTTTTTGATAATTTTTAGTTTTAGAACCTCGTATTACCAAAAACAGTAGGCTAATATTAAAAAAAAAAACAGTGATAATAAACTTCAATCTTATATATATCATTTGCATTTTTTCTGAATTTTCGTAAAAAGAATTTTTGGTAGTAGAATTTAAGATCTGGCCTAAGCATTTTGAGTCAAGTTTTTTGTTTAAATGGATTATTCTAAGAATAAAATAGTTATTCATCGTTTGCATCATAATTTACACGGTATTTTAGATTTTTTAATTAATAAATATGACGTGTAAATAATAACGCTCGCGACAATGTCTCGCCCCCAAACTGAGCTCTCGCAGTACGTGTCACTAGTACGTTTTACTCGCACTTGGCACATCGTACTGGATGCGAGCGAGAAGAAACGTAGCCCCCGTGGCAACACAAGTGAACGTTGCAGAAAATTTTATATAGAGATTTTATATATTACTCATCTAAAATTCAATACTTAGCAACTCATTCCCCAATAAAAATATAAGAATTGAAGAAACGAAAACGGAAAAAGACCTTATTAAACTAAAACTAAACTAAACAGTGGCCTTATAACCCTGGGGCGGGTCTTTGCCACCTGGAGGACACCTCCGTCTCAGTCATGATGTCATGACTGTAGACAGACGTTCTCCAGGTTATCTAGGCTCTTCGAATACGGGTCAGGTCGCCAGCAGTTATTGGTTTTTATAATTATTTTTTTCTTAATCAATAAATTACTAAACAAAAAGAAACCATTTCTAACCCATCTTAATCTGGACTAATGTTAATTATTAACTATACTATAGATACAACTACTAAAATAATAAATCAAATATTATTATAAACTCCAAACTAAAAGCTATTGATTTATTGGAGATGTATGTCATATTTGTTTAATTTTAGTTTATTTGATTATGAATAAAGTCATGACAGAAAATTGCCCGCCAAAAAAGCCGCCCACCGGTAGGTGTATTAAAGGTTTGATGAGAATATTTAAAGATGCGAAGGTAGTAGGATATATAATTCACAATCACCCCCTGACTAATGTTATAAAAAAACCATATAATTAATAGATTTCACCGGAGGGTTAATCAATTCATATATATATTAGCTCAATGGCGGTTAACTTACATTATCATCGCGGAATGTTTGTTACCTACATGCCAAGACACTGCTTAAATAACTCTCAGTTATTTTTACTATTTTTATAAATTATAATATTACGATAATATATACGACAAACCCAATACCACTATAATATTTCACCACGACATTGATAAAACGGATATTTTGTTAAAACATTGTTTGAAAACCCTATAAATGCCATCTACTGTTTATTTATAGAATAGTTCAATATTATTGGCTTATTTAATGATGCAGACGCTAAAATACTTTTGATCGGCTAAGAAATAATCCACTTTTCAAGTCCGCATTTAAAATGAAGCAAAGCCATTTGCACGTGTAACGGCGTGCACTCTGCAAAGTTGTCTTCGGTAGTTTTCATTAGTTTTTGCAGGGGCTCGGGGCGTCGGGAGCGTCGCTCGCTAATCCCGACGCCCTCGACTTTGCATGCGTCGGCCGCGAAGCACGCGCGACGTGTTCCTCCGTCCTAATTTATCGGCTATCACATTATTGGCGATGGCAGTGCTCTCGGTAATGATGCACTAAGTAATTTATGGCAGATAGTGGTCCAAGTTGGGGCTGCGATCGGAATACATTTTTCATAGCGGGGCGCAGCTAAAGTATTAAAGCGCTTAGCGGCGCGTAATTAATGGTTGTACAGGCGTCGTCTTCTGCAATATATTCCCCGTCTGATATCGAGGGGGCCGACTAATTGCTAAATTATAAAAATGCACTCTCCATTAGATCGCTTTCATATATTTCATGCGCAAGTGTTAGAAAATATCACATAAATTTAATTATTGCATATACACTGTCATATTAATACATTATTTTTTTACTTAGATAAATTACACTGGGTACATAACGTATAAAATATGATCTGTAAAAAGTTTTTTTTTAATTAGATATTCAGTAGCATTTTTTTAATGTTGTACCTCATTAAATAAACTGAAGGTTATTTGTGGTTGTACTCATTAACGCCCACAAATGATTTTTAAATAATTATAATTGAAATTAAAAAGCTCCTTCGATATTTGAAATAAAACTTTAAACCTTAACGGTACTTTTTTAATATTTTTACTTTATAAATCAAAATAAATACTAAAGTTTCTTAATTAAAGATTTTTAGAATCGAATGATATTATGACCTATTCTTTTCTTAATACTATTTGATTTATCTATTATTTAAATCATGTGTAAAGTGTTTTTTTGTATAATAAAATCATGTTATAAACTAAAATTGATTGACTTATAATATTTTAAAAAAAATAATATCAAATGACAACAATCCTTAAACTAAAAGAAAAAGATAGGTCTAGTTTATTAGATCTTTTTACATTTTTAAATATTTATTAGAAAAATTTTAACCTTGTATCCTTTAATCAAGTTGTATTTTTTCGAGATACAGCAAGATTGCTTTTTAGCGATTATATGTATAGCAGTGTATTTAGAGAAAATGTAATAGCAAAGACGTCGACAAATAAAGAATTTGCTACGTTGCATCAATTCGCAAATTTTATTGGGATAGGCTTTGATAGAGATTTGTTAAATCAAACCATTTTATGAAAAAATTAAATAGTTATTTTATAAATTAACCGTAATAAGGGACCCTAAGTTTTTTATTTTTCTCGAATAACTCTTTTAATATAAATCCTACGTGTCACAAATTTTTAGAATTTGTCTAAAAAAGTCTAAAGAATATTTATTATAAATTATAATTGACATTTAGTATCTGCAATTTTTAAAAAAAAAATAAAAACCACAATATTCGCTTCTGTTGCCAATGGCGCGATGTTTTTTTCCCACTCGCATCCGTAACGATGGACCGAGTGCGATTGAAAGTGCGATTAACACATATGGCCAGAGATAGCTAATTGCTCGTGTCATTTACGCGTCATATTGATTAGTTAAAAAATCCAAAATATTGGGTCTACTGAAAAGTTCTAGCAAGGTCATGCTAGAGAAAAATACTTTGACAACATAGGAGATTACAGAAAGGCTTGATTAAGCTTAGCAAATTATTTCGGACCATATTCGGAAACTAGGATTGGTGTAGAAATATTCGAGATGGGTGCTACATGATTTAACTAAGAAGAATTTGAATGATTGAGTCATCATATGCACATCTCTGCTTGCTCGAATTAAAATCGAACCCTTCTTGGACAGGATGATAACTGGGGATGAAAAGTTGATTATCTGTAAAAACATCGTAAGGAGAAGAGCATTTTGTGAATCCGGAAAACCTGCCCCCTCCACCTCTAAGCCGAAGTTAAGCTTGAATAAGATAATGTTATGTATATGGTGGAACATTCGAGGGCCAATACATTTTGAGCTGTTGAAAACGAACGAAAAACTAAATCCAGAGAGGTACTGTCAGAGATTGGTTAATTTAAAAACAGCACTCGAAGAAAAGAGGCCGGCGATTTTCAATAGGAAGGACATCATTCTGCTTCATCATAATGCTAGTCCACATACTGCTCTGGGGTCTCGTCAGAAACTCGCAGAGCTAGCCTGAGAAATTCTGTCGCATCCACCACACTCCCCGGACCTACCACCCTTCGATTATCACTGGTTTCTGTCCTTACAATTTTTTTTGGCAAAAAATTAAAAAACGAAGAAGATATCAGACAAGCACTGATTAAATTTTTCGCTTCTAGGGATAAGGCATTTTTAAAAATGGGATATACATATTGCCATCACGCTGACATGAAGTAATACTTTGTTTTATTCTAAAAACAGACAGAACTCTCCGGTAGACCTAATATTAACCAAATTATGATACATATCATGAATAACTATTTTTATCCTTAGAATATAAGTATAGTCGTTAAATGTATTATTTGGTCACTTAATTTAATTTTAATTAAAAAAATCGTCTATTTTTTTAATATATAGAATTTGAATTTCTATTGATGGTATAACACATGTAAATATATTAAATTGTGCGTGAAATATTTTTATTACGTCCGCCTTACCGGAGTCATATTGGATGAAAATTGACGCGTGAACAATAATATTACAGCTCTCACGATTTTATATCTTACGGGAATTCCGGCCCCCGAGGAGTTTTTTTCTCCTATATATCTTTTGGTTTCAATTAAATTTCTCTCCGCGTCCTTTGTGCCGTCTTTTGTCGTTGTTATCTAACACTTTAATAGAAATTCAACACCTTTAGTAAGGCGACGGTGTTTTTATCACAAAAGCAGATTAATTAGCATGAAATAATGTCAGTGCAGAAAAGTTTTAATTGCATATTACGTAAACCAGCCCTCGTTATAACCGGCCGTAACAACTACAGGGTTCGAGCACTTCTCGAATCCCCCCGGATGCAGCCAGGCATATGCAAATGACCCAGACATTTTCTCCGGTGCTTATTACATTTTGCCGATGATACGTTAAATCTGACAAAGATCCCGGTCGGACTTTGCATCGCAGGCGGGAGCCGCTGCCGAATATCTTTATTCATGAAAACCTTTTGCACGTGCATAGCCCGGCAACTATTTGCATACTCCATGAATACTAACGAGATTATCGGCAGAGGCGCGGTAACTACTGGTGCGTGCAACGTGTAATTGGCACGGTGTCGATGCAAATCAAATAGCGGACTTTCTGGACTCTGTCAACAGACGGCCGGATAATTGGGTCGGATCCGGTAACAGGTGTCCCTATTCGATTAGGTGACCTTTTGACCCGCTCTTAATCAGTGCGATTCTACATTCGATTTTTTTGTTTAATCGAGATGTTATTTGCCCGATAATTAAATTGTGATGCTGAGATATTCTGGCAAATTGTTGACATTACCGCGGCGAATGCTATTCAACTATCGATCGAGCACGAAAATATTTACTTAATAATGTGATAACAATCGTCGGGAGGATTCTCGAATAACCTTGAATTAGTGACAGTGGACCGGAAAGGGATAGAAAATAACCTAATACAAATTTGCGTATTAATGAAATATACGAGGATTAATTTTCATCATCGTTTACACTTTGACTCCTTCTCATAGTTATTTGTTTTAAAAATATTATTAGTAAACTAACATTAATACACAATGCAAAAGAACAAATTCAAGCTCCATGGAATCGTAAATTTTATTGGATCTTGAAAATCAACAGTTAGTTTTATGGTTTTTATTATAATCAGTGATTTTAAAACATATTGTTTTTTTTTATTTAATTTAACTATTGTGTTAAGCAAAATTGTGTAAATCTAGAATCGAATATATTAATTCAGATATTATTAGTTTTCGGTCAAAAATCTAATCATTTTTTTAGAACAGCTATTTTTTAGTCAAAGTTTGTAGTTTGATCAAGATTTTATCGCTTTTTTAGTCAAAATTTTTATTTTTTGGTTAGGCTTTAACATTTGCGCATTATTTATTTATTTACTTTTATATAACTGCGATGCATGGAAGGCATAACATAAAGATTTCATTTAAAGATTCTAAAGATGCAAGGGAAATGAGTCTCTCACACTGGTATTCTCCCCCAGTGTCAAACCACGACACTGGTTAATTTTCAATATTATTTCAGTTGAGTTTATTTATTTATAATTATTTATTCAAATAAGGATCGATGGCATTAAAGTAAATAATTCCTACGCGCAAAACTACCTACATAAATATTTTTATAAAATATGCGGAGGTAATGGATCATATACTCTTACATAACCCTGGCCAGTGTTATAAAGAATTCCCTGAATTTACAGATTTCGTCGGACATTTATCTGCCTTTTAACTTAGATCAGTTGGGGTTAACTTACATTATCGAAATAATATGCATGTTACTTACAAGCCATAACACAGGTATACCTACAAGTACCTCCAAGGCATAACATTAGTTAAATTAATAATAATATGTTTTAATCAAAGTCTTGTATGTTTTTTTGTATATATCTAAACATAAATAGTAGAAATAGATGAAATATTATTTAGATATATTTTTTTAAATTTAAAAGTTGGGTCAAACAATTTTTAAACCTAAAATAATTTTACAACAACTGCAACTATGACCTAAGAATTTGAATATTTATGAATATTTTTTGGAATAAATAATAAACAGTTCGTTTTCTCGGAACAATTTTTGTATTCTTTGGCAAACACGATAATTTCTTGTAGCTAAGCCCATTTCCTAAAAAAAAATAGATTCATAATAAACATTTCTTTAATTTTTAACTTGGCTTTTGGGTAACAATCTATTATAATTTATTAAGCGCAACTGAGCTGTTTTTAAGTCAGACTGTGAATATAATAAATATTATAATATTATCATATTTTTCTTAGACAAAATTGCTGAGTTTTAGATTACTAAAAAATAAATACTACATATTTTTTTTAATATCTATTGTTAACGGTGTGAAAAAAGTAGAGTGGATTTGTATATATCTTATATAACCAAATTCCTTCAATAATATAATGAAATTTTCAAACTTCGTTACACTAGGTAAAATTTAAATAAAAATAAAATCATACCAAATTCTAAATTATATTATATAATTAATTAATATTATCTTTAACTTATATAAATATAACGTAGTATGTCACAGGGGACAATCTCTTGAGATTCCTACCCTGTGTTTCTAGAGTAAATATCAATCACGTAAAACATACAATTCGCTAGAAATAATCGTTATTTTAGAAATTCTCTTGGAGTATCAAAATATATTCTTAATCGCATGTACGACAAATTGTAATAATGCGAGTTCTGTAAACGTTTGTTTCGAAATATTATTACAATTGTGGGAAATCGCAACGATTACAATAATTTTCCTGCGCTATTATGCGATATTTAATTAAATTTTAAAATAGTCGGTTCGTTTCTTTGGCCCGTTTTGGCCGGTTATTTAAATGGCAGATAGACACGGGTTTTCCAATTCGTTTTTCTCACCGGAGCGTACTATTAATTTATTTTATAACGTATGCAAATATCCGATAGGGCCTTAGCGTTAATTGAGTTTCATCCCCGCGATTGTTTTTGTATCATTACGCCCCGTTCCCCGAATTAAACGTTTATTTTGTTTCAATTTTGCATCGTATTGAAACGCTTTAATGCCGGTGTTAAGCCCCCAAACGAAGAAAAACATTTATTCTCGCCGAAATTGAACAAGCGACAACGGGCGACGCTTTTTTCGCTTTTTGACTCCGGCGCCGGCTGCTGTGTAATTTGATTGGAAAATGTTGATACTTGGCTTAAAAATATTTTTGGTAATTTAAAAAAAATAGGCTCGCAATAATCTGTTAGAGTTCCAAATTTCGCAGGACGTATACAATATTTACGTATGGTAAATTAGTATTTTGGGTGATATTTATAAGCTGAATTATGACTACGTCGTAATATGAAGGTCATGTTATTTTGATCCGATAAGAGCTAATATAATATATGGCTAATAAAATATTCTTATACATTTCTGGTATTCTGCATCTATTCTCTGTTCTAAAATAAATCGGCGTGCTTTTGGAAATAAATAAAAAGGCCCAGGCAAAAAGTTGACATTTATTGAATTACGCCGATAGATATGGAACGGTCCAGGATACGTCTTGGCCCTGTCCCACTCTCTCCCGCGCGCACTTTCTCCTTTTTCTCATCGTGTGGAATTATTTCACCGGTAGTGGGGACTGAAAAAGCTTTTACCGCAACAAAAGTTACCGTAGGAACAAATGGGCCGGGGCCGTCGCCCCCGCAGGCCGCTTCGCCGGCCCCGACTCGGGCCAGGGGTGGATTCAGTTAGTTAGCGGGCCCAGTAATTCTCAAAGAGGCGCAATTTTAAAAAGACTTGATGCTTACATACGTACGAAGAGAGTGAGCGCGGTTACCACTAAAGTGGCTCGCCGAGAGGGATTCAAAATTCAATTTCTGGCGGGAAGAGTGCGTCTCCCCTTTGAGTCGCCCGCTCGGCTTCTTTCTTGATTTTTTTAGCGGTTCTCGCCTTCCCGAGAAACGTGCGACACTTGAGTGAGGAGTGGGGGTAAATTCTTTTTAAATGTATATTAATTTCGGTGTCGGCAAAAGGGCTTTGGCGAACTTAGGGGTCTGGAGAGGAAAAGTATAAATTTAATTATGCTCGAAACGTGCAGTCTGTTGTTAGTCATTGTCTCGGAGGAAAAATAGCGAGAAAAATTTCTAGAAATAAAAAAAACGTATATATATGGATGTCATAATTTGTAAAATAGCAACTACATACTATAAAAAAAATATATTAATTAAGCAATTATTAAATTTATAATATATAATAATTACATTAGCTCCCTGAATTAAATTTCTCGTTTTTTACAGTTATTGTTAATAAATTACTGTTGTTATTGTCAAAATAAAAAACATTGTTGCCATTTCTATTACCAGAACTACATTTCAAAACCAGTGTTATGGCTTGTAGGTAACATACATAAATATTAACTATAAGAATTCTTTATAACACTGGCCAGGGGGTATAAAAGAGAAAGAGACCCATTACCTCAGCATGTTTATAAAAATATTTATATAGTATGGCGCTTCAAATTAATTAATTTAATGCCACTTATCCTTCATTGAATAAATAAGTATATAACAAATAATATAAATTTCAATCCAACTGAAATAATATTCAAAATTAACCAGTGTCGTGGTTTGACACTGGGGGGGATATTTTTATGAGAGACTTATTCCCGTTGCATCTTTAGAATCCTTATAGATTTTTTATGCGGATAGATGGCGCTTTGGAATATTTCTGTCATGCCATCCATCCATCCTAGTCAAATAAATAAATCTCTTAAGTTTATTTAAGCTTATTTGGCATCAATGACCATAATATAACCAACTGGCTAAAAAATGGGATTTTAAACATTAATCCTATGCTTTTATATTAAATAGTATTATTAAGAGAATTTGTTGAGTTGTTGTGTAATGATATTATAATTATTATTAAAAAATAAAACAATATTCATTAGATTGGCACAACATTTAGAGTTAAGTTACTGATGGAGATAATCAAAACATCAAATACGCCATGGGAGAAATATTACTTGATGCACAAATCAAATAATTAATTCCAAAGCTCATGAGAATCGTAACTACTCATTGAAATAAAAAATGTGTAAGTATAATTATACAGGATATAGATCAAATATTCTTTTATGAAAATAACAATAATCTTCGGCACCAACGTCTAGTAAATTAGTTTATTTTTAATAATTACGTTTCGTTCGTCAGGTCATTTCTCTTACTGAGTCTCATTCGCCAAGGTTTTTATGAGTTGTATCAATTATTAGTGTCCTAGGGCAAGTCTGCAAAAGTGTTAAATTGATCATAAAACAATATACAACTTAACTCTTTCCACTCCAACCATTTTTTTGTTTTCATTTTCAAGTTAAATGTTTCTAATTCGTATCCAGATAGCGTGAGTAGTGATTATTTTATGATTTTTATTTATCTTAGAATACAAAAGAATTACAGCATATTATTATTTTATTAATACATGCTATCTATTATTATTCCCGAATTATTAAATTCAATCTGTTAAACTTTTGAAAATTCTAAATGATCTATTTTGATATATTTAAGATTTACCTAAAAACACTTTACCCAAAATATTACATTCTCCTTCTCATTTGTTTTATTTAAATTAGGCTACAAATTTTGGTTGCTATATATTTAATTATAAATATCATAATTTGATGGAAGAGAAGAATGATTATAAAGAAAATGTTGACTTTTATTAGTACTTAAAGTAAGTAAATCTTAAATTACACATAATGCTATTAAATACATTTTATCTGAATGTTGATTTCTTTGACAAATACCTCGCTCATATTTTGACGATAGCTTTAACTTTTGTAACTAAATTTTCGTTCTCTAAAAAATATTTGCCCTGTGTTGTTAATGACATTATAATTCGTTAACGACATGGTCATAATTAACACGTTCGCCGGCCATATCCGACATGCCAATCTGCCGTGCGAATCAGGAGGTAAACTAGCCCCGGACACGGTAATTGACCGGTAAATATTTTCCATACCGCAGCGTTGTTTGGTCTTGTGTCACGGGTAGGGGCCGGTAAAAAGGCATTGAGACACGTGGGGCACGCAAAACCGAGTCCATCAATCATCCAGTCTCCGCGGCCAGACAGTTGCTTAACGCCCTTTTCCTTTGGACGAACCCGAGAGTGATGCATCAAAAACCTTTCAGCGCCCAAGTGCACAACCGAACGCGACCTGTCAACTCGAGCCAACCGAACCCGACCCAACCCAACTCTGGCAATCTCTTTACCTGGCTCACTGATCCACTGCCACATCTATTATGCCTGCGATTCTATGCTAACTTTTTCGCGTTGATGGAGCTTTCAAGGGCGGCTGAGAATGATGCATCTAAAAACTTTTTTCAAAACTAGTACAAAAGTAAATTTATATAATAATGATTTAATTTTAGCAATGAATATTTTTTTAATATACGTTTAAATTAAGGACATTGGTTAGGCATTGTTATTCACTCATAGAAAAAAATATGTAATTTCATTGGAAAATAAAAGAAAATTGTGTACATTCACAAAGCGGTAATTCTCTTACTGCAAATTAGCATAGGATTTCAAGGTAGACAATCAGATTTCACTTTCTTTTGCGGCATCCGGCCGCCAATTCTTCTCTGCACAGAGATATTATAATTGCTTTGATGATAATTTAATGTTTTTTTCTAAAGGGAGAGCACTTACAAAGGGCACACGAATTAAAAGGTAAAAATAAAGAAATCGCCGCCATAGCGCCGGAAACCGTTTTCTTGTTATCTGCAACGAATGAATAGATTTTTCAGGAAAATAAAAACTCATCTCCCTCAGCGCGCGTTTACGATTCCTTTGTTAAATATCACAGTCTTCTACATTTTATTTTGTAATCCCACTTGAGTTATGACCCCCTAAAAATTCCTATTCCTCTTTTTTTCGTTTTTTTTTTCATTCGGGCTCCTCTCTCGCGGGCCATAAGGAATATAAAATGAGAGCCGAAGAAATCTCTTATCTACCCGTCCGCTCCTCTTCAAACCTGTTTCTAAGCCTGTGTAAGGATTGGAAAATAGGCTCCTTAATCTACTTACAAATGCAGATGGCACAGTTGTTGATAAAAATAAAAATAATATGCGAGAGAGGAGCGAATATCGCGAATTGAATATGGCAGATTCACTTACCGCGCGGAAAAATGTTGAACGGAAAATGTTCTCGGGTTTTTATACCAGGTGTATTTTCTTTTCTCTCGTTAATTTAGATAAAGATTTCTCGTCGAAATGTAAATGTGTACTTAAGTTTTAAAATACGGCCGACCCCACGTCTCCCCCGAAGATTTGTTCTTATAATAAAGACACGCGAAGGCGTCTATAACTAAAGTAATTAGGTAATGAAAGCTTTAGGAAAGAAAGAGTATAGGGAAAAAAAGGAGAAGACAATCGGGAAGGGCGCCGTGGAATGACCAAATAATGGCGAAAGACTTTTCCCAGACTGTGTGCTGGGGGGAGAAGGAATATGCTTTTTTCTATATATATACTTATACAGAAAAGGGAGATCAACCCAAGGCGGTTGAGTGGTCTATATAAAAAAAGACGTTTACACATTAGACAAAAAATAACCCATTAGCAACACTTTGCCGGATATATATTAAGAAGCGAATTATAAATCTAAATTTAATTACTGCCGGAAAAGTTAGGTAATTATCGTATCAAATATTCAAATGTAATTTGATGGTATTGCGTCGTTGGTTATAGCGAATTGAATGTGACAGGTGGGAAAAGTAATAGAGGCTTTCTACGTCATGGGTTTGTTTCGATGATTGATACGTTCTCGTCGTCTATGAAACGTTATTACCGCCATTTCGCTGGTAGCCTTGTAATGCAACTTTAATTCCATGGCAATGTATGATGGGGGTGAATTAGACACCAGCGTGACTCTTTTTGTTTCATACCGTTTGTTCGAGTAGACAAGGAAAGGGTTGAGAGGGAGTTTTTTGGGGGGACGGTTATCCTGTGGACGAGAGGCGTGAAAAAACGGCCGGAAAACGCAGTTGTAATTGGAAAAGTTTTCCGGCGAATGTATATAATAGAGTCGGGCTTATCAGGTGGTGTCACGGGCCCAGCTGGAAAATTTTACTTATTGTCGGGGAAAAGCGCGGAAAAGCGGCCTTGATCGCTTTAGGTGAGGGCCACCCCCTTTTGTATACCATCGCCACGCTACCATTCATTCGCTGGCTGTTCGTTAAGTCAATTTTTAATTCAAATTCTAGTAAAATAAATGTATTTAATCAGTATTTATTATTTATAAAAAGTATATTTTCTTTTATGAATAATATATTTAGAGCAGAGCTTTCGGTGCAGATTTTTTTCTATTATGACAAAGACTAAACTCAGAGAAATACTGTATTTTCAGGATATTCATGTAAATATTCACGACTTTTTTAATATCGTTAAATGGGTTATATACACTTTAAGAACTATCGCTTTTCGTTGTGATTTTTTTTAAATATTGGCAATTTTTTTAACCCAAACTTTGATTTTTAATTACAGTATACTACCCTATACAATAGAATTTTGAGTTTTATCAATAAAGGGATTCCTTTTTAATGTAAAATAATTACAGAAACATCCGAATAACTAATATCTACACTTTTTACATACACAATGTCCCGATGATAATAATAATTAAAATACTTGTGAAAAATCATTTAAATTACTATACATTGCAATGTGCACTAGGTCTTTAGGGCTTAAACATTGAAATAATAAATATAAAAGCCTTGCTTTATTATAATAATAAAACTTGGGAATTTCATAATTTACTACATTTTTTTTTAAAACAATCAATGGATTCATCAGATCTTTGCCGATAAACCTAAATAAATCCCATAAACCCCAAGTTTTTGATATAATAACTCTT
This sequence comes from Philopotamus ludificatus, assembly GCA_022495035.1. Classification (NCBI taxonomy): domain Eukaryota; kingdom Metazoa; phylum Arthropoda; class Insecta; order Trichoptera; family Philopotamidae; genus Philopotamus; species Philopotamus ludificatus. Next base: position 22,395 of record JAGXCT010036278.1, read on the forward strand.
TTAAAATAAGTCCTACATGACACAAATTTTTTGTATTTATCTAAAAAATGTCTAAGGAACAAATATTATATATAATATTTAATTTTTTGTCTGTAATTGCGAGAAAAAAATATGAAAACACCAATATTCGCTGTTGTACCACGCGTGCGATATTTTTTTCTCTAGTTCACATCCGGTACGGTGTGCAGGTGCGAGTGACACATGCTATTAGAGCTCAAACTATGAAGCATATTATGAATAAATTGTCTGCAATTACCAAAAAAACAACAACAATATTTGCATCTATTGCCAAGGGCGCAATGTTATGTGCCGAGTGCAAGTAAAAGGTTTGATTGAGAGCTTAGTCTGCGGCGGGACATCGCTGAGTACGCGTGTTGTTTACGCGTCATATTGATAAGTTAAAAGAATAAAAAATATTTACCAAATTATGAAGCATATAATGAATAACTATTTTAATTTTTAGTATAATCTACTTTTTTTTAAAAAAAATTCAAGATATTTATCAATATCTTGACTTTTATTTAATTTAATATAATGAAAAATACTGAAAAGTGATATAATGATGAAATTTTATTAATGTACAGAACATGTACAGAATAAAAGCTATTATTTAGAATCATTTTATTTTGAATAGGGTATGAATTTGAATTATTTTATAAAACATTAGTGTTTTCATTAGTTGAAATTTTAATGGTAAAAATTGTATTCATTATTTAGGCCATGTTAAAAATATGAAATATAACCACTCTGTGACAGCTAGTAAATGGCAGTTAATTATAAAAAATATTTATGGCATTTTTCCAGATTTTAACATGTAATGGAATATTGTAATTTATGCTCCAGCTATGGCAAAGCTTTTAGAATTATGATTACTATAGTTTTATGGGTGTGATCATTATTAAGGTTAATGAACTGCGTGATTTTATTCTGAAATAATTTTATTTTTTTGGATTAATATGCTCTCCAGATGATGTGGCCGGTTTTCAGGCACCTACGCTACATATTTGTATGTAAAAATGCCATTATTTATTATGAACGAGATTTTCGTTGCGCTTCGAAACTTTCATGGGGTTTCATGCAAATTTTTGACTTAGGGTCTGTGGAATATATCCGGAAATAAAATGCAATATCCCCTGTCGGTTGGTGGCGCCGTCGATGGCGGACACTGAGGGAACTATCCGGTCACCCTACTCCCACCCATCTTCACCCGACAATATCCCACCCCCTGAGGATCCTGACCCTGCGACACGCGGGTACAGCCCGGATAACATCGGGGCTCCACTGCAGATCATAGATTTTTGCAAAATTTTATATGCGCAATAATAAAATAGGATTAATTTTCAATAGCTGTTTTTATATAAATGTGATTATGAATGGTATAAATATTAATATGAATATTTCTGAGGGTGTTAAAATGACATTGTCTTAGGTTATTGGCATTTAAATTGCTGATTTTGTTCGATATCATTTTAATCATTGATCTGTTTTTTTTTTGTTTTTTTTTAAAACCACGGATGTTCCAAAAGAGTCAGCATGTAGGGCAACCAAACACCCGAGGGGAATTATTGACCCGGTGCTCCGTCTTCCTCTGACCCATCGCCAGCGACGAGACAATGCGGATACGTCCGTCTCGCTCGTCAGGATGCACCATAGTTACACCCTCGGCAATGGGCAGCGGTGCTCAACCGCTGATTTGTGACACCACAGAGTGCACCTTGCCGCTCGTCGCTCCGCGCTAAAAAAATCGCTAATGGTCGCTTTTCCAATTTTTCTCTTTTTTTTTGTTAACGATCCCTGCAAAAACTTTAATAGCGCTCGATTAACTATGGCGCTGATGCGAGATCCTGGATCGCTATCCACGATGGTTGTCGATCGCTCCGCGGTGCAGGCCCGCTCCCATGTAGCTGCGATAATATGGCTGAATCTGCCAAAAGATTCTGAATATTTGATGTCTGAGTTTTATGCGAATTCCGTGTAGAATGATTCCACCAAATGTTCTTTTTATATCATCGCCACTGCTGGATGAAAGTGGGCCAATAAAGCTACACGGGAAAACAGTTAAAGATACCCGCCTGTCTATCAGATGTGCTTGTGTTTGGCTGGATAGATAGATAATCTCGCTAAGGATATATAACTCTGATCCCAGATATACTGGTAACCGGTGGAGGATAAATGAAACAATTTTCTCTATACTCGTTTCATAATAAAATCACATTTTATTTATAGTTCAGCATTCATAATGAATCTCAATAAATGCCTTGTCAAATCTTTCATGAATTTTAATAAGAATTTTTCATCCATTATTAAGATAACATAGTTCAATTATCTTTGGCTTATCTAAGATCTATACATATACTGAAATTCTAATTAATTCATAAATCATTTAGTATACCGATGTCTTATAAATTATAAGATATTCCATAGTCTTTATGACTGACTACTGCAATATTCAAAAGTTATTATTATAGATCATTGATTCATTATTCACAATTGATTGATGATTCATTCCAAACTTAGTAAAAGTAGATCATTTTTTTGGTAGATATAATATTCTGTTTAAATTTATACATGTTTATTTAGCAATTAAAAATATAATAGAGTATCTGGTAAGTGGAAATTCACGATTTTCTTTCATCTTAATTATTAATTTATAATCTAAAATATTTTTTATTAATTTATTTTTAAAAAAAAATATAATTCTAAGAATAAAAATAGTAATTTATTATATTCTTTATAATTTGTTCAATATTTTTGTTTTTTTAACTATTCAATATGACGTGCAAATCTCTCCAACGATGTCTCACCCCAGACCAAGCTCTCGTAACACGTGTCACTCGTCCGTTTCACTCGCGCTTGGTACGTGATACTGGATGCGAGCAGGAAAAACATCATGCCTATAACAAAGAAAGGAGAATATTGTTGTCTATATTTATTTTTTGGCATTTGCAAAATGAAAGACTATTATTATTTATAATATTTCTTCATTAGACTTTTAAGACAAATGCAAACTTTTTGTGATAAATGATATTCTTAACTTCTTTGATATCTAAGTAACCTAGAACCATTTTTAGAAGATTATGGATATTTGGGTTTAATTAAATTAATTAGCAATGATATTTACGTCATTAAAATGTTACTAAAAACCTATCAATCATCAATACCTTTACATTTTTTTAAAATATATTATTTTAAAAATAAAAGTAGTTATTCATGATAAGCTTTACTTTTATTAGACTATTTTAGATAAATACTAAAAGTTTGTAATATGTAGGATTTATATTAAGAGAGTTATTCGAGAAAAATCAAAAACTTAGGGGTATCAAATATACCCTTTATTGTTATGAAATTAAATATTAATAAGTTTCAGAGACTACCACCCAATTAAAGAATAATAAAGTAAAATAAAGAGTTAATATTTTATTCTATGGAATTTTTCATAATATTTGTAATTCGAGTTACGATTACTAGAGTTTTCTGTATTGACAATAACTTTTCATCATGTGATAATTCATACAGTATCTAGTTTACCTAGGTTTTAAATTTATCTGTTTTATGGATCATATAAATCCTGAAATATTTTATTATCATTTTTTTTAAATGTAACAGATGCAGATGTTTAATCCACAATCAATATAGACGTCTTTACATATGTTTTTTTAGCTATTAAAATCGTAATCTTCTCTAAAATAAATATATTCAGAGTAAAAAAGCATTATTTCGCCCCCTTATTATATTTATAGATCTGGAAATTAGTGTCAGCGCTTGTTCTAATAATGAAAAGCATTAAAAGAGTACGGCAAAAAAATACTGTCTTTTCAGCGATTAAGGCGTCTCTGTTCGGGGCCACGCAGATATATCTCCTTTTAAAAAGGACATTATCGTAAATTTAATCCCGTAATTAGGCCTAGCCTTAATTCTGGCTTATAATCAAAAGACGCTCGAATTTTCTTTCAGCGGAGCGATATTTTTGTCTCTCGGACGTAAGTATCGCATATTAAATTATCTTTTGTTATTCAGTTCACATTCAATTTACAGCATCGGAGCCAGTAGCCCCCCTCGTTCTCTGTTCGTATTCTATGTTTTTTAATTAGAGCTAGTGGAGTCACATGCAGCGGACAGCAAAAACTTTCCGTGCGTAATTAGTGCCGAAGAAGACTCGGCCCGCACCACGCTAAAGGGATTATCCTGAAATTTAATTTTCAGAAAACGCTGCGCCATCTTTATACATATTTCTTTTAATATCTCGCTGAGGTAATTGTGATTGTTGTATTCCTCGGGGCGTGTCTCTGCTCTGTTTGTCCGATCGCATAGCCCAAACCCAATTCCCAGATATAATCATCGGCTTGCCGTTCCACATTTCTGACACGGGCCGATATTAACAGCGAGCCCAGGATCTATCCCTTGGTATTAATTTTGGATGGGTGTAATCTGAAATAACGATTGATAGAAAACAATATGTTTTGTTATCATCGCATGCGATCCAGTTTAATATTAACGATTTGTTGTTTCGGGACTCGGGAGCGTTGCTCGTGATTTAATAGAATATTTTATGGGGCAGATAGATATTTAATTTATATAAATAATATGAAAATGTTATCCAATTATTGTCGAGAATTTGAGATAAAAAACTCTAAGTACGACTGAGTTTTGTGAAAGTTGCAAATATTAATGTGCACTTTATATTTATTAAGTTGGTAAAACTATTATATTCTTAACTTCTTTGATACCTAAGTAGCCTAGAACCATTTTTTTCAATTGTGGATCTGTGGGTTCATTAAAATGTTTTTAACCTATCCGTCACGTCGGCTCGAAAACAACCGGGTCGTCCTAAGGAGGTCTATCAGAGACCCCAAGCAGACATTTCAAGTCAAGATATTGATGAATTGGTCATCAATACCTTTACATTTTTTTTTAAATAGATTATTTTGAGAATAAAAATAGTTATTCATGATACGCTTTACTTTTACTAGAATTTTTTAAATAAATACTAAGAGTTTGTGACATGTAGGATTTATATTAAAAGACTTATTAAAGAAAAAAATAAAATTCTGGGTTCCCAATATATCCCATCTACACGGCTAGGTTAACAGAAATATATCAAATAATACATTTATATAATTAAATAAAGAAATATTATTTATAGAAAATCTGCCTTTTATAAATATTTATTATAGAAAATCTGCCTTTTATTCCCTGGAATTGCTTTAATATAATTTATTTAGCCGTTTGTAAGCTGTAAAAGTGTTTAAGCATGTTTTTAATTTATAAAAAAATAATATATTTATTATATTTAACTATTTAAACGCTAGAATAATGCGATTCAGAACAAATGCGACTCACCAGTGAGACTTTGAGGTTTAATTAATTGAACAACATATTCATAATATAATTTCTAAAGCAATTATATTATCAATTAATTGCAATTTTATTTATTTATTAAGCAATAAATAATTATTAAATATAAATTTTCGTCAATGGAAATCAATCTTGTTGAATCTCGAAAAAATACAATTCGCCAAATTTTTAGGATGTTGAATTATGAAAAAAGATCTATACTAGAACCTTTTTTAGCTTAAGAATTATTTACATTTTAAATGTTTTTTTATTTCTTCTCTGTAAAGATTCATTTTACGAGATGCGGTCAGTACGTTGATATAAAATATTATAATATTAGAAATGGAACTAGATTTATATCTAAAATTAGCATAGTACATATACAAATAAATATTTGTTGGATTTAGATCTTTTCTAAAAAAATATTGCGTAGTAAAATAATTATTAAAAGAAAAAACCGTGGATATTAAAGGCATAAATTTTTTTTTTTCGTATACATCTCAATTTTTTTATCATTTGATACCGCCTCGGAACTTCAATGATACATAAGTTGTGTCCAACGTTTCATGGATCTTTTTGATGCCATTTGATAATCCTCAGTCTCCAGTTTATCTAGGATTTCCTTCTTATATAAAAAAATATAATTTATTATTCTTTAATGAATAAATACGTTTCAAAAAGGGATTATCTAATGAAAAAAAAATACTATTATAATATTGAATCCCTAATTCGTTTGCTGAACCCGACCAATGGTGGTAACCTAGAGTAATCATAGGACTGGTTCTACTTTTGCACATAACATGATTAATCGGAAATCGCCCAGTCCCACCGCCCCACATCCGCACTCGAATATGATGATGAATGATGATTAGTGATTTTGACGCACAACAATGAACGATGGATATGGAGTGTTGTGATGCAATTGTTAAATATTCGCCACATTGTGCCGACTACCCTCCCCCGCTCCCCGCCCCTCGCCGCGCCGCATTGCCTCCCGTTAACCCCTTCGTCCTCCCATTATGTCGGGCGAGCCGGCAAACCGAGTTAACTTGAGTGCATTAATTGCGATATTAGATTAATGCCCGCCGCTGCAGTGAGAATTTGCACCGGCCCAGACAACTGCGCCGATTTATTTTGCAGCGTCTCAATTAGACGCCGTTAACCCATTCCCCGACTGCGTTAATTACGCGGGAGCGTGGTCGGAATTCTTCCGGAAATTCAACTGTGCGCCGGTATTTAGTGTGTTAAGTAATGTTTCGTGTGGATGTGTCGGGGAGGAGAGATATTTGCGCATCACATCGGACGTCGATGTGGTCGTGGCGTCGGTGTGCTTATTAAATTGCAATTAATGAGGTGGGGACGGTGTCTGAACAGGCAGCGGGGTGATGTATCTTCTCCTGCCAGGGGACATCAATCAGAGGCAATGAACTGTCGGACAAGGTGGAAACAGACTGCCGCAACTGTCTGCTCTCCGAACAGCAACATGTCCGAGAGTGGAGGAGCCACTTTGTTACACCGCCGTGATTAGCCATTTATCAAAGCAGTCCAAGTTCGGATATTTTTAGGAAATATTCTACTTTTTGAGCCGAATCCATCAATCAGAAAAAGATCTATAAACAAAAATATACCAGAAATATTTATAATATATTCTAAAAATGGTTTTTTTTAGTACCATTGGGTTAAGCCGCATAATCATTATATATTTTGACAGCTGATATAGCAAGGCTTGCTTGTGAAAAATTTCGATTGATTCTACGTAATAGTTTTTGGTTGGTACCCTTTCAAACATGGAAAGTAAAAGGCAGCATTTTGTGGGATTTCATAGGAATTGTTTTTTTTTTGAGCTTCTACCGGACAACACAACGATTAATTCTGAAGTGTACTGTCATCAGCTGGACAAATTGAATGATTCACTTAAACAGAAAAGTTCAGAATTGATCAATAGAAAAGGTGTAGTGTTCCACCAAGATAATACGAGACCTCATACAAGTTTTTAAACTTGCCAAAGGCTTTTACAGCTTGGATGAGATATACTGCCACACCCACTATATTGTCCAGATCTGGCACCTTCTGATTATTATTTGTTTATGTCTCTACAATTTTTTTTAGACAGTAAAACCTCAAATCATTTGGATCAGTTTTTTGCCAGCAAAGATCAAAAAAATTAAGAGCGTGGAATCACGCTACTGCCATAAAGATGGTAAAAGTTATTGGACCAGAATGGACAATATATAATTTAATAAAATATTTATTCACTATAAGAAAATCGTCGTTCATTTTCATAAAAAAAACGAAATTGCTTTCCGAACAACCTGATATTATGAACAAATAATATTTTTAAGATTTTTCAATGATATGCAATTCTCATGTATCGATTATCACAGCCATTTGCAAGGTATATTCCTTAATATTTATTAATGAAAAAAACCGCGAAATTTAATGACGCTGATTTAATATACTGTGCTGCTGTATAAACTGGGGTAGAATCCAAACTTTCTCTTGTAGGGATATCTTAGAAATTTATTCTGGATTTTCTCTAATCTGAAGGAATTCAACGCGTTATTCATTATTATTTTTTTCTTTTATTAAAATCGTAATTACAGTTTCTTTAACACCATTTTCTGCAGAATATTGTTGAATTAGAAAACTTTTAACCATAATTGAAATATTTAATCACGTTTTATTTTAGATTATTATTAGAAAATTACAATTTTTATTATTATAATATTTCATTTTTAAATCCACAAAATACATTATTATTTTTTCTATATAAATATATTTAACAAAAAAATAAATCCATACTTAAACATTTGTACATCCATGACTCAATGCCATTAGTTGAAATAAGCGTGGGTTCTATAATATTATTATTAAATATCAGGAAAACCGAATTGTACACGATCTAAAAAATTGAAGACTGGCTGAAAGTCTATTCTATTAGTATATCATAGACTAGAGTCTTGGGAAATGATTTAAAAGTTCATTTGATTTATAACTATTTTAACTTAGACTTGACGTTATCATTCAATTATGATGAAATTTAAAAAAATCATATTATTTTTAAAAAGAACAACATGCCAACACTGTCCTGTATTATTAAATTAATTATTATAAATAAATATGTTATGCAATTTGGTGTTTTTTGGTCATAAGTTGTTTATACAATTCTTAATTTCCAGTCATAAAAAACTGCAGAATTTGAATAACGTTCTATGCTATTTAATTCACTCAGCAAATTGCAAGCTCTCATCTCGCAGCTGTTAATTTATCAATTGAGTATATTTTTAGTTGCCTTTTATTTCAAAATTTGAGTTGAGTGTATCTTAAAAATATACCGTAAGTCGTTAGTTTAATATCTTATTTTTGTTCGATATTATACAACAAAGTTATTCTATTGGTTTTTATTTTTGATGGAATCTCGATTTCTCGTTATATTTTCCATTTCTATTAATTCACAGCGGCATAAACGCTCGCTGAAATCGCCCGATTCGATCTAGATAGCAAACACCGTCCGGAAGAATTAGAGAGCAGCGTTCAGTAGTAGGTCCGTGTGTAATCTGCAATCGGAAATATTCATCGGACAATGGAGCAATGTTTGCCGTGGCCAAATAGAGGAAAAGGCCAATGTACACAAACTGCACCCGGAGATGGTATCGGCGCCAAATGAACAGTTAGGCCCGGCCGGACAAAGGGGAAGATGAATGGAGCCCTCGTGGACTTGTCACTCCTGGTCCAGGGCGCAGATACGCAGATGACATTAAAAGATAAACAAAATCCGGGAGACATCTGCCCGCGGGGCTCCCCAACCCCCCTCGTCCGACCGACCCCTTGACCCGTTCCCGGACGCCGCTGTCCGATTGCGGACGCCCATTATCGCCTTGTTTCGGACCCAGGGCCCGAATTACTTATTCACGGCCCCGGGGCTTAATCCAGAATTTGACATGTGGCCGGACTTAATTCGACATTTGTAAGCATGGACGCGACATAAAAGTCTCCTGTTGATTTATTGCCCTTTAAATGTCGAGCGATATTGAAACAGCAAATTGTTACATTGAAGACGTAATTGATTCTGATCTGTCATCTTATTATCTTCTAGAGAACTATGAAATTCTTAAAAATATCAATAATGAAGATTCCGTTTATCCAACACCAAATTTTTCATTCAATCAAAGTCTAAATGCAACTATTTGGTATTAGCTCAATTCTAACTTTATCTCCTCATTGTTGCCAAAACATCATCCTTTCGTGGTGTTTTTTTTATCCTTTGGGAATAGTTGAATAGATGTTGCATTGTGGACATAGTTTTTGGACAAAATACGAACAATAATTCGATGGATAATTATAAAGCCAGCATTCAGTATCACTATAAATGTCAGGATACGTCAGAAATAAGCATACCAACACAAAAAATAACGACATCAGAAAAAAACGTATATTTTTTTTTATCAAACCTTGTATGTATATAAAGAGTTCCGGTGAGAGGATGTATCCTTATCTTATCCCCTCACTGTAGTTGAAACTTCTTATGGTAAAAGGAGTTTATATAAAGTGGTATATCTAGGAAAGCATGTTTACTGTCAATTTCTCTTCTGCTTGAACAGAAGTTCTTGCAGTTTTTCTTTAACATTTGATACCAGTGAAGGCCATTTTTTGTTAAATTTTATGGTTGGGCGGATCCATTAAAAGATGAATTTTGTTCCATATTTATTTCCCCATATTAAAAGAGAAGAAAATATACATTCTGTCATACAAAATAATGGACTGAGGCACCAATTCGCAGAAATTTGCTAAATTATTATAAAACTCTTTTATTAATCAAGAAGATTCGTTTGTAGTAAATATTAAACATTAAACAATTGACGACAAAAATCGGCAATTTCTAAACACACTCCTTCTTGTAAAAAACTTACAATATTTAGAATAAATGGCTTTTATGCACTTGCCGAATTTGCCCTATAACTCAAGGTCTAAATTGTTTTGTATTGCTACAACTATCAACCAGATATATCCATAATAATATATTTAAAAAAACAAAACATTGTAAAAATTACAGCCGATCGAACGCGCAGTGTCGTCTAGCGTGTTATATGCGCGCCCCGGACATACGCAAAATAGGTTTCGGACGTGAAATCCACAACCCCGTACGCAACGAGTTAATCTTTGGTCCTGAATGCTTTATCCCAACAGTTTTCACAGCAAATAATGTTAATACTGAGACAGATTTCACACGAATAGTGATATCAACCCGGAATTTAAATGTAGAATTAATAAATTAGCAATGAATCCATGCCAATTTGGTCGTTGGCACCAGGCAAATAGCACGGGCCAGAGGTGATTGTTGCATGGCGGACACCGTGATAACCGAGTTATCGCCGTGGAGACGGCCCTAATAGGAATCGACTAAGTGTAAGTAATGTGGGCCGCTGCAGTAAACACCAATTTGCAATATTATGAACAGGTCAGAGGGCGCAAGCCCACCGCGCTATCTCAAATATTCCGCAGAGGGCCAAGCTCAACCTCACCTCCCGCCCCCCGCGTCTTTGTGTACCAAATATTGCAAATTTTGAATTTAATTGCGGCGGGGCAAGTGGCACTCGACGGAAATTGTGCAAATTATTGATGTCCGTCCAAATCTCTGGATTATGTCCGCATTAATGTTGGATGATACGCTCATGACTATTCCGTCTGCAGAGTCAAAAGTCGGGATTGTATTAGCCACAAGGGTCTTGTGTATACTAATCCATGCCGGGTCAAAGCACATGTTATGCGTCAGCTTGCATTCGTCAGGGCTATATATTTGGTTTCGCTATATCATATTTTTTACAGATTTTGCTTTTAAATTATTTTATTTAAATCTTATATAAAAAAGATAAATATTATGGCTATTCTTCTGCGAATTGTTTTTAAATCATCTAAATTTAAAATATGAATCTCTTTGAGCCCTAACATATAATAATAAAACCTAACTCTATTCTTAGAATATTTATATTAATAAAAAAGACCTACTACAACCACCAAGATTCTTAACCAATTCATAACGATTCTTAACGATTCAAAAAATGCAGTTTAAATTTTATCGTAGTATCAAATTCAATCGAGTATATCTTCACAGTTTTTAATTGCTTATTAATGTTTTACATATAATATTAAAGCGCGTAACATTCTTTTTCAAGAATATATAAAAAAAAATCGCAGTTTATATATCTTCCATTTTTTAAAAATCAAATGTGTGTATTTTTACGATTTCTAATTGCACATTATTATTATTTATATACTATAATAAAGCCTATTCTATCTATGTTCAATAATATACAAATATATATATATAGCAAATAGGTTTATATATTGTTTATTTTAATCAAAGGTTTTGATGAAGAAATTTAAATTTATTAGTTTTAGAATAATAAACAACCTTTTTTTATATATCATGAAATATTCTATTTTTCGTCTATTATTTATAAAAAAAAGCCACTCGTAATTTAATATACAGAATAATATGGCATAATTTTCAACATTTTTATTAGTTGTTATTTTGAAATATTTTTTTAAATATTATTTAAAAATATATTTTAAGAAATTAATATTTGATATTGAAGAATTTATCTTCACCTATATGTATTCTAAATTTCATAATTCTACCTCAAATAGAAAAGAAGTTATAGATTTTTGGCAGTTGATTTCATGATGCGTCCCACTATGCGGCTGCTATAAAACAACCTTGTCGTCCGAAGTGGGTCTATTTATAATAGAAAAAAGACCCACAAAGCCAAATATTGATGATTTTTTTATAATAATATCGTGACTTTTCTTTAGAAAAAATGGAATATTCTAAGAATAAAAATAGTTAGTTATTTATAATATGCTTTATAATTTGGTCGATATTTTGGATTAATTTGTGATTAAGTGACGCACGCACATAGCGATGTTTTGCCGTAGAATGAGCACACGCCGCTGATTGAGATCTCGCGGCACGTGTCACTAGTATCTTTCACTCGCATATGGCACATAGTACCGGATGCGAGCGAGAAAAAACATCGCGCGCATGGAACAGAAGCAAATATTGTTGTTTTTATTTTTTTTCGCAATTGCGGACAATAAAGGTCAATGATTATTTATAATATGTATTCTTTCAACTTTTTTAGAAAAATGCAAAAAGTTTTTGATATGTAAGATTTATGTTCAAAATCCAAAACCTGAGGTCCTAAATAGACCCCATCAGAACGGTTAGGTTAATGATCGTATTTAACTCGGAATTAATATTTAATGCAATAATATAAATTGTGACTGTAATTAGAAGAGAGCCTTTTCTAATTATGAATTAGAATCTGATGAAACTCTCTCTTCGTTGAATGATTTAAAGCTCTCTAATATTTAATAATATATATGAAAATTACAAGTGTCTTATGTAATAGTATTAGTATTTTTTAAATAGATTAAAATTATTAGCTAAGAAATTCGTTAAAGAGGATATTCGTGATTCGTGAACAAGATTTTGATCAAAAAAATTCGGAATTTTACATTTTGGGGATGTATATTTTTTTTACTGTGCTAGAACACTTTTACCTGACATATCTTGGCATTGGTCGCCATACTCGATGTTAACGCTATTCAATATTGAGTTTTCACGTGTTTCGTTTTGTTCGCAAACTGTTTAGCTAAAACAATACTGTTGTGATCCCTCAACCTTCGCATCATCTGCCCATGGCCCATTGCGCCTTCTTCTTATTCGCAAAGATCTCTGCTAGGAGCTAAACGTCACATAGAAAATTGTATTTCAAAAATTAATCGAAGATAATTAAATGCACTAGCACAAATATATGTCGTATCTTATCGAGACTAATTTAAACGAAACAAAATTAATATTAACGTTTAAAAAAAGTATCGGATTAATTGCCAATAATACTTAGTCGCAATATTCTCGCCGTTGTTTATTATTTCAACATGGATTTAACATATTAATGTAATAAATAAAATATTGAACCATTTTTTCTCGTTCAGTGCGGTTCTATTGAACGTTTGCCAAATTATATTCACAATTTGTTCATTAAATGTAAATAATATCGGCGGGTTTGAAATGATATTGTTGGGCGTTGTACCGCTGAATAGTTAACGCTTCGGCAATTATAATCGGGCATACAACAAACCATTCATTTATTATTTAGTACCGTAATGAATTAAAATTGTTTGCCCGGTTTAATTTTGAATTAGCGGACTGGTATTAAATTGTTGATGAGAGCCGGGGGTTATAGGGGAGCGTCCAGTGAGACAGACGGCATCGAAAAATAAGCTTTAATCATGCCAGGTGTTGTGTGTGTATGTGTGTTTAATTCGACTGTATTTCATGAAAATGCCAATGAACCCGAAAATCCACATAAACCCTTTATTTTATTAATATTAATATATAAATAATATATATGAGTATAATTTTTATTTAATAGAGTTGTATAAAAAAAATCGTATTTAGTATATATTTATTTAATGGTGTTTAATAGTTTTTGGATAATAATCGAAGATATCTATATAATTCGTTTATTAATAATGAATATTATTACTTACTTGATCTAACCCAAAGTGGGTCTTTGCCACCTGAGGACACCACGCGATCTCCACCGGTCCTACGCGTCTTCTATCTACTACCCAAACACCAGCAGACGCGTCCAACTCAACCCTGAGGCCAGGATTGCGATAGTTGTCCTCCAGGTTAACTAGGCTTTTTAAAACGGGTCAGGTCGCCAGCCATAAACCCGTGAGCTGAGCTGTCAACGCGCGGAATGTAACAATAATAATCGGACGTGGGTAGGGCCGATTCATATTTAATTTACCGTTTGATCTGATCTCACAGGTACTTCCGGTAACATATTCGTCACCGAATCAACACGGATAGCGTCCTGGGCTCCTCATATTGCAACAAATATACACGTTTTATCTCGCGGCAATTAAATGCTGCCGCATAACGTAGTCATTGTAATAATTCTATAGATCCTGAGTATTTGTGATCTGCTCGAGCGATGGTGTGTGTTACCGGAAGTGCATATAGCATCCGAACAGAAGTTAAACCAAATACGGATCGGTCGTACCCATATCCGAGTGTTGTTACAACCTGCGACTTGGCTTATATTAGAAGGCTCTAGTACCCATTGCAACCCTGGCTATAGTTACGTGGGATGCATCTCTGTTAGACCTAGACAACTTGGCGGAGGAAGCTCTGAAGAGGTGAAGATGGCGTAGTACTTTTCGGATTGCAAGGAAAAGTAAAGTCAAGTTGGTTAAACTAATAAAAATAATGTATTTTTAAATATAAAGTTTACTTGGTAAAAATTATAACATCAATTCTTAACCCTTTAGATGCGAGATGCGGATAAATCCGAATCACTTTGCAAGGCTGTTAAGTGCGAGGTGTGGATTTATCCCACTCCCTGTAAAAAAACACGTCGCTTAAGTGCGAGATGAGGTTTATCCTAATACTATTGAATATTACTTTGTTTCGCATTCCGATATACCTTCGTCGAAAAATATCGTCAAATTTTTTTAGCTCTGACAAATTAACGCACTTTAAGAAATCGCCCTTAAATATTCAACTATATTTGTCTAATTGACTAATTTTATGACTTTTTATGAAATCTTATCTCACACGTAAAGGGTTAAATATATTTTCTACCAATTTTCACGTTCCACAAGACATTTTTTAATTTTTTATCGGAAAAAAGGGTTGCATTAATCTAAATAAATGATAGTCTGATAAAACAATATCGGGTGAATTTTATGGATTTATATTTTCTTTCTATTCGCATTCCATTATTTTATTCCGAGGATTTTAGGTACATGAGGTCTCTTCTTTCTCTTTTTCTACGAATTCCTTCTTTTAATCGTTTTCACTTATCACAATAGAAGTATGCCGTCATTATCTGACCATATTTAAGAATTTTATAATTACTATAAAATCTCACTATAAAAACAAAATAACCTTTTTCAGCGTTCGGTGTGGTTTAAGTGTTGTCAGAAATTATTGGCCTTAAGAAAGCCACTTTTACTTCTCATCCTCTATCACAAAATGCAGATTTTTTCTCTAATTTTATTATTTCTACACATTCGAATCCGTACAATTTTGTTTTCATCATTTAAAATATGTGGTATCCACACATCATTGTTAGATGTTTTTGCACTGTGGACCAAGAGTCTTTGACTTCTTGTGTTTATAGGTATCTGGTAATTGTTTAATATATTTGATCCAATTTTCTTCAACTTAACCCAAAACTTTTCACTTTCACTATCCTTTCAATTCGAGATTTAGTCAATATGTCTTTGTATATATCACATTGTTTTTGTCGCAGTCGCATTGTATTTATTAATAATATTTTTCTTAAAGTTGTGCTGTTGAGATGTCCACCAACTGTATAAGAAATACCTATTAACAGATCCATTGCCCAAACACAACTATCATAGTAGTGGACAATGTCAAAAAACGACATACTCGTCTGGTACCTCTGGTATTATAAAAATAATTTAGCTTTTATGGGTTATATTGGTATTTTGCAATGTTTCAATGATTACCCGTTAAAAGTGGCGTTAATTAAGTGGCTCCGGTAGGTAGGCAATGTTATGGTGGGATTATAGTGGGGGTACCGGCGCTCTCCCATAGAATGGATGGGGCAGAAGCCGCAGATTCATGCGGGAGCTGTCTGCGGTCTGGCGCGGCTGACGGCGGCCACCCTGGTCCAGGCCTGGAAGCGCAGAATGGGATGGGACGGGATACAGCACTCCACAACCCCCAACCCCTTCGCTATACTCTCTGTTTTCCAAATCGAAATGACGTTGCAAATGACGCAATTGTGTGCAGTGCCACCGGGGCGCATTTCTAAAGGTATCCGACCAATTCAGAAAATCTATAAAGGGACGGAATGAATATGTCAGATTGGGACCGCAATAGCTGGTCAGGTGGATTGCTGTGGGTGGAGATGAAGCTCGTAAAGGTACTCGACGGGGGCTTATCAATTGGTAGGACGAACTGCAGTGAAAGTTTTAGTCAATTAATTATGCATCATAGAGCTGTGAATACCAATTATAATAATAAATAAAAAAAATACTTAAATAAACATCATTTAAATGCCATAACCTAGCTGTGCCGATGAGGTCTATTCAGTACCTCAAGTTTTTGATTTTTCTTGAATAAATCTTTTAATATGAATCCATCATACCACAAACCTTTTATATTCATCTAAAAAAGTGTAAATAATTAATATTTTAAATAATACAGATTTTTTTTATTTTACATTGGAAGAATTCATCAATATCTTGACTTGGGGTAACTAATATACCCCCTTCTGACGATGCGGTTGTTTTTGAGCCACCGTGACGGATGGTTTAATGAATTAAAACTTTAAACAGAAATAATAGAAAAACACGAATATTTCATTTAAAAAAAAATCTATATTAATAATCTATGAAATATTTGGGGTATCTGATAGACTCCCTTCGGATGACTCGGTTGTTTTCGAGTCGCCGTGTCGTATCGGTTAAGAATCACCATTTTTTTTACGGGTCATTTTTGTTTTTTGTGGGTTACATTTAGATACAGAAGGCCCT
Organism: Philopotamus ludificatus; assembly: GCA_022495035.1. Lineage (NCBI taxonomy): Eukaryota > Metazoa > Arthropoda > Insecta > Trichoptera > Philopotamidae > Philopotamus > Philopotamus ludificatus. The sequence continues at coordinate 39,312 of JAGXCT010036278.1, forward strand.
TATTCAATACGCACCCTGTTTATTTTTACAGTCATTTTTAATGCTTCTGCACTGTTGACCCTGGCTGAGAATTTGAAACACCATCGTCTTTAACAAGATATTGTCAAGATTTAAGGGTCGATTTGATTGAGGATTGTTTTTTTTAATTTTTATTGCCTAATTAAAATCTCCAGAATTAAAATGAGAACTACTCCATAAACTTTGATAAGAATTTTTGTTGAAGGCATTTGAGTCTAAATTTATTTAAATAAATTTAATAAAAGTAGGCTTCATACATAATATATAATATCCAGAGGAATCAAAATATTTGAATACCTATTTTTGTGAGAGATTAGTTCATTCAGAATTTGCTCTTAACCACTTTTCTATTATGAAGGATAATAATAAAAAAAATCTATTAGGGAATTTCTTAAAGAAATTGAACGCTGCCAGCAGAGTGGCTAATGGCTTCTCTAACATGAAACGAATCAGATAACTAGTGTCAATCAATTACGCGTCGGCGATGCTGGAGAAGTACCAGCGTATAGATAGAACATGGCCCTGGCACTTTTATTTAAACGGTATCAAATTAAAGGAGAGGGAAGGCCACGAAACGGGTTTCAGGGAGATAAGTTTTTTTCAGGCAGCTGCTGTTACGGGCATTCCCCGAGAGGCTGGCCAGACAGATAGCGCTCGGCCCGCCTCCCATTGTTTAGCGCCCCTGACAGTGCCAATTTTTTTGGCGTTTCGTTGTTTTTTTTTTTACCCACAGCGCTATGCGAAAACGTTTGTCGGTTTTTGCCCATTGCTTCTTTCATTTACCGCTCCCCAGCTCTCATTTCAATATTTGCACCGCCGCAATCGGGTTGTTTATTTGTTTGCTTTAATTTGGTCATGACGTGACTCTGTCTAGAGATTTTTTTATATAAACAATAATAATAAAATATGAGAAAATGTTTCGCGATGTATCTCCCCGCAATTTGTCCCAGATCGCATTCGGCTGCGTTATAAACCGTGTTATCCGAAGGCGGTAGTACGGTTCTGTTGAAAATAAGAGTCTGGCGTCCCGTGGGATTCGGGGATAGACAGACGCAGGATTTATAACAAAGTGGTTTCAAGGCCCCGACGGATGTGGTATTGAGAAATGCATTTCGTCTCTCCGGAAAATGGCTTCCTAACTCGACACTTTCTCAATGCGGATTTTATATTTACGACGGATTTTCCGCAATCGAGTGAATCCAGAAGTTTCATATTTTTTGTGTTTTGTTTTTTAAATAAATGTAAAAGTACTACGTATAATCATATCAATAAGACAATATATGTTTTTTGTATTATAAAATAAATAAATAATTACGTTTTATTATAAATAAAAATAAACATTCGAGTAACCGTGTAGATTATTAGAATATAATATTTATTTATAAGAAACATGATATATTAAATTATCAAAATTTGTATTGCGAATCCGCAAAATACATAGATAGTAATTGTACCTTAATTAATATTAATTTGGCTCACTTGGTTAAATTAAATATGTATAGGGGGTTATTAAGCTACACATAAATTATTAATATAACTAATGGCTTCTAATTTTATTTTTATTTTTTCAGGTAAGTTGCCGAAAAATTCATAACCACAGAGTATGTACTAATTTAATTTTAATATAATGGCTTTAACCATGTATTGACAATTCTAAAATGTTGTGCAAAGGTATTTATTTTAAATTAATTATTCGTTTAGATATAACATCTTGGATACTGTAGGAGCCCCTTTTTTTTATCCATTTTCCTACTTATTAATACGCATTTCATAGATCGTTTTATATCATAACACTTTTTTTAGTGAATAGTATTTTTTACCAAGAATTTTTAGGTACATTTGATAAATTGACAATTTTAATTAGCCCAAATTCGATTTATTGCCTCGATTAAAATAGGGTGCATTTCATATTGTTCTTTTTTAATATTTGTATTATTTTAGTTCAATGTAGTCAATCATGTAGTATTAACCCAATTGAAATTCGAGGACGGTTGATGTTAGAGTCATTTTCGGGGTATTAGTTTCAATTGTAGAGATAATTTTAATCCTTCCTTAATTATTAGGTTAATCTACTTTTTTATTATTAGTAGGTACTATTCGTGGAACTGAATGTTTTACTAAGCGATTTAAATTATTAATAAATTATCTCTATGTATATACAGTATACCTAATTAATTATGTACACTTAACTCTTTTATTGTACGGTAGACACATTCCACCAAAGACCGTGTAAAAATGTCATTGAATTGAAGATTAGTTCCCTTAATTTAATAAACCTGGTTATTTAAAAAATAACAACAAAGAACACATATTAAATAAATTATAGCAAATATTATGAAAAAAACAATATTTTAATTATGAAACAATAATACTAACGCCACGTCCAATTTAATGAAACAGTGTTCCCTAAATTCCCTGAATCGTCAGTCACTTTTCCGACTAATAACTTAACTCAGTCGCGATTAGCTTACTTACACGAAATAATATGCATTTTACCTTCAAGCCATAACAAAGTTTTTGTTTGTTATTACTGTATAGTGTCTTTGATTTTCTTACTATTGGGTAATTTGTTATCCACTTCTATGTTTTTTGTTTTATAAACTGTTTATAGATTTATTGATATCCAGTCATACAATTCTACAGGTCGCAATGACATTTTAAAGCTCGTTCCAGGTGGGGATCATTAGTGAAAAAATGCTGTTTCATACTATTTCAAATGCATACTAAATTGGAAACCCTTATGAATTAAAGCAGCTGTTTGATGATGCATTTCCTCATTTTTAATACTTTTATACCTAATAGACTAATAGACTATATATAAGTCTATAATAGTCTATATATACCGTCATAGACTAATTTGCACATAAATATTGTTAGAAGTAACAGTCTTATTATTTAAAATGTTAAGTTTATAAAAAAAGATAAAAGTTACTTCCAGTGACCACATTTTTGTTACAATTTTACATATTGGGTAGTTCAGAAAGTCATTTCGTTTTTTCCAACATATGGCTTAATTGTATTTTTTCACAGCCAACTTCATACTTAAGCCTCATAATCGTTATATATTTTGATAGCTGATATAGCAAGACTTGCTTGTGAAAAAGTTGGATTGATTCTACGTAGTAGTTTTTGGTTGGTACCCTTTCAAATATAGAAAGTGAAAAGCAGCATTTTCGGTTTATTTTCCTTTTTTACTAACGAAAAGGTAAAAAAATGAGAAGATGTATTGACAGAACGCCAGTGCCAAAACTGGTTTGCAAAATTTCGATCCGGAAATTTTTATGTTGAAGATGCAGCACGTTCTGGAAGGCCATTAGAGGCTGTTGAAGATACAATCCCACGAATTAACTTTTTAACTTCATGACGCAAGAAGTCATGGAATCAAATCTTCAACTGATATTCAGGGTATTTCAAAGGAATCGTTATTTTAGCCTTCTACCGAACAACACAACGATCGATTCTGAGGTCTACTGTTATCAGCTGGACATATTGAATGATTAATTTGAACAGAAAAGGTCAGAATTGATCAATAGAAAAGGTGAAGTGTTCCACCAAGATAATGCGAGACCTTATACAAGCTTGTTAACTCGCCAGAAGCTTTTACAGCTTGGATGGGATATACTGCCACATCGACCATATTCCCCAGCTCTGGTACCTTCTAATTATTATTTGTTTAGGTCTCTACATGTTTTTAGACGGTAAAACCTCTACTTTAAATGAGGAGGTCAAAAATCGACGGGAACAGTCTTTTACCAGTAAAGAACAAACAAATTATAAGCGTGGAATCATGCTACTACCAGAAAGATAACAAAAGGTATTGGACCAGAATGGACAATATATAAATCAATCAAATATTTATTTACTATAAGAAAATCGTCTTTCATTTTTATAAAAAAAGCCACCAACCTGATAGTTATTGATAGGATTAACATATTTCATTTATTTCTAGAATTTTAAGAATATTTAGCAAAGAAATCCTTTCTTCATACTAAGCTCCTAAGCTTTCTATTTTTGAGAAGTACCGCAAAGTGAAGTAGTTTTATTGATCCACTGACTTATTCTGGTATATTACGATCTATAAATTGAAACGACGTCACACCATTGTCGCTTCGAGAGATATAGAATTTTATGGACGAAAATCGCGTCTCCGCCGCGCACAAATTTTATTCGCAAAAATTATTATTCTCGACGAGAAGCGTTAATGCGATTTCACCCATATAATTTTATTACCTGTACGCATTAAAGCTGGGTATCTTGTCCAAACACCCTCCATGCAAATTCGTTTAGCCCGGGCACACACCGGCCCAAATCAAAAGGTCCGAAATAAATCCGGTCGGACGCGCCATTCCCGTCGCCGAAGTGCGATCCTGCGGGATCTCGCAAATCAAATCATTGGCAGGGCAAACATTTTGCGAATGTCTTCACCGGTCACTCCAATTAACCTCGGCGCCGAAAGTAATTTGGCCGATTCGGATAGAGTGCGGCATCGGTCATTTGTCATTCCGCTCGCGCGGTCCTTCTCGTCTCGGGCCTCTCTCCTGCCATGTGTGCGACCCACTTTCTCTCCGGCCTGCACCCTCCGCACTTTCTCCTGGGATGAGAAAATTTCCAATGCAAACTATGAGGACGGGGGAGGCAGCGTGCGGGCTGGGGGCGGATGAGTTTTCGCCCGCGGAGCGGCACAAGTGATTCGATTCTGAGATTCAATATTGGCAAAATACTCTTTTCATAAAACGGAGCGTATACAATACGTGTTTCACCTCAAAGGCTTCGATATATATTTTAATATTACATATGTGTGCCCTTTTTTAATATGTACGCACCTTTCTGCACACTCCCCCCGCCGACGCCTTTTGTTTAAGGTTCCCCGACGCCGGTCGGGTCGGAGCTTTTTATTGCACGCATACAAATTGTCGCCGTGTCTCGCAGTAGTTCAATTTAATAAAATCCTGATATTACTTAATACTTAAAATTAAATATTTAATATAATTATTGAGGTTTACCAGTATTTGGGTCAACTAAGGCGTGATCTTTGATGAGTTATTTATTAATGGCTAATTTAATTGACTATCACTCGGAAGCTATTATATAACAAACCCTTTACTACAAAATCATTTTCCATTTATTATACGATTTATTATTTTAAAAAGGTGTTATAAAGCTATGGAAGCTCTAATGTTTCAGATTATTAGTAAGAGTATATCAAAAATCGAAAGTTTTGTTAGACAATCGGAAACATTAGAAAAAATGTGATATTATTAATCATAAGTTGGTAATTATCTATATATAGTTTTATAGTTTTTTATCCTCGGACAATCTCTTACGATTTTTTTCACTTAATTAAATGAGAGGAAACAGTACGTGATACATGATTCCTTAGCGTCATGTTTCAACGATGCAACTTCTGGAATCCCACAGGATCCAATTTGGGACCATTATTATTCGTTTTATTTATAAACGACATACAACGTGTCCTTTCTTGTAATTTCTCACCATTTGCAGATGACTTAAAACTTTTAACATCAATTATCTCAATATGTGATGCCCTTTCACTCTAGTTGTCTACTATTTACCAACACTAATCGGGTTAGTGTTGGTAAATATCATACCCCAGGTAACCCTGTACCTATGTGCTGGGGTATAAACTTTGATAAAATCCAAGCTCTCTCATGTAAAGGTACCTAAGATTTTTTTTTGTATCTTCTTTAATCCGAGGGAATTCGAGGCGTCATAAGGCGCCCATTTAATGGAACCTAATTCAAGCAAGCTCCAAACAAATGCATCGTATAGCACTCGTATGACTAAGGTGCTACATATGTAATGAGAATTTCTCAAGACGAAGCCTAGCATTCTTGGTGATCTCAAACACACGTCCGATACATGAAAACTAAATTGTAACTTAGAATCAAACAAAATAACCCAGATTTTTAACAGACGAATATAAAATAATAGAGTAACTAATGACGATACCTACATATAATTGTGCACGTGTATGCCTGTGTATATCTTTATAGGTGTGTGTGTATGGTCACTCGTGACTCGTTATAAGCAGATAACGCCTTAGAGAAGAGAACAAACGAATTCCTACTTGCCTGGACACAGTCGAGAGGGTAAAATCCGATACCAACATGGTAGAAGATGTACGTCCAATGCCAGCAATGGCCAAGAGAGGGTAACTCTTTACAAAAAACCGCATACCAAGACGGCTCGGGTCCCCGCGGTGTGGACACGAAAGGGGAGCCCTCGCGTCACGTGTGAGACTCAGGTTCCTTTGGCCTCAACTACCATGCGAGAGTTTGGTAAGGTCCATGCCCTCAGCGAGTGAGAGCCTTGTGACTGGGAAATGATGATGATGATGATATACTTTATCTATATAGTTATCTTCTCCTAATTCAGGCTTAACCATTTATTTATGATAAAATAGAAAGCATGTTAACAGATGAACTCGCCGTCGTATTTTAAAAATTTTGCACATTTATTCCGCCGGAAATGGAGTTGCAGAACGTTATCGCGAGTCCGACGCGGGATTTGCAATAAAACGATTAACATTTAGCAACGACGGCGGCAGCAACGTGCCAAGTGGTGGGTGGTTTTGCAATAATTGCGTTTTCGATAAACGAGCCGTGTTGTGTCCCGGCGCCAACCCAAAGTAAACGTTTAGCCGGCGAGCGGATAACGAAATGAGGTTTAATTGTCCCCTCCGTCAATTAATCGACGGGTTTTCCGGTCGGACCCGAGAGGTCCTTAATCGGCCCAGGGTCCGGCCCGCACAGGACAGAGTGATTAATTCGCGACGGAATTAGTCTGGGGAGTCCTGAATTCCGGTCCCGGTGAGACTCGCGCCCAAGGTGACTAATAAACCGACGCTCTCCGTCCGCACGGACTCTGCATACTAAAATCATTAATTTTGCAGGCACCCTCGATCTGTTTTTTAAGGATAGATAGAGGGGGGGGGGAGAGGTGCAAAATGTTGCAGTCTCTCGAACAGGGATGAATCCACGTTTTTTCTTTTAATTCATTTTCAATTAATACTAATTCAGCACTGAGTGTAGTAGCCCCCCAAAGTCATCGATGCTTTTAAATTCATTCATTATTGTCAATGTTATATTTTTTCGGTCCACACCAAAAATGTTATCATTTTTACTTTCCTATTAAAACATCAAAGCTTCAAAGCTCAAAATGTATATCTATTTTCCTTTCTTTATTTTGGAATTTCTTAATTAAAAATCATACAAACTATTTTTTTGACTGGAGTATAGAGAGCTCTATTAATATAACTCAAAGTTGAGGTTAAATCGGATAAAAATAAGGATATTCACTACTGGATGGACATTGAAGAGTGACTGACTGTCTTATCCACGAGAGGGAATGTGACCACAAAATAGGGTGGACCTACGATTAATGATAGGGATTAGAAAAGCCCCTGGCAACCGTTCGACCCCCTTAAAGTCTCAGATATTAATGCATTAAGATATTTCCAGTCATATACCACTTTGGATACATATATTTTTCAGATAAATTGCATTGTTATCGCCTTTCTTCGACGCCTAATAGGCAATTATATTTTGAAAGATGCGCTTTTATAAAGAGCGCGTACATAGGAAATGCATTCAAAAGGCAATATTATCTCTCCAATGTAATTACAAGTTGTTTAGAGGGTGGTTAAAGCCGGCAAGAATCATCTCAACTGGCATGTCATCGTCATCAAACTATTTAACCCCTCAGCCTTCCCTAAATGTATTGCATGCAAATTACTGGCATTTGATTTCGAGAAGAGAATAGGGGGTTAATACGTTCCCGGTGTGCATAATAACCCTTTACGTCACCGCGGACACTTTCGTATCATTCCCTTTGTAATATATTCATGGAAATATGCTTCGTAGTAGTTGTTCGCTGTACGTTTTCCGGTCGAACAGGCAGATTGCGCGTCAGATCTCATCAATATACATGCACCGCGTTTCACCTGTCATTAAATTGTAGGCGTCGCGACGCCCCCCGGGGGCGAGGGGACAGACAATATCTATAATGGCAGTCGTCCGTGTACCTGCTGCTGCCCCGTGTATTTGCTACGTACTGGATCGTGTGCTCGCATATTCATTGCCTGCTTAACATCTTTTAATATAGAGTGCTTTTTACACCGCGGCCATGGTCGCACCCTGTATGTGTGGAGGTCCTCAAACTTGAGCAAAACTTTTCTGGGGCATTTAACCGGAGAGACACTTTTGTATTCAGGAGAAAAGTTACATTTAAGATTTTTTTGCTTCAAACTTATTTTAGAATTTTTCGACGTGTGATTTAATTTATTTTTTAGTCGTAATAATTTCTTAGTAATATAATCTAATATCATCTCAATTGTATCTTTCAATATCTATACGTAACATCCCCTTGTCAAAATAATAATATTATATCTAAACTAAATTGAGACCAGTTACATGATTAAAAACTTCAACGTTAAAATCATAATAAAGTAAAAAAGATGTCCTTCAAATATGATAAATAATACACTAAAATATGTAATAAAATTATAAATAATTCCGTAATGGCATAAAATGATACAATTTTGGACTTAGCTATGGAGCCCATTGCGTATCTTTTTCTCTCTGTGATGATCAGTAATTCTTATTTACAATAAGTACAATTGTAAATATACAATTTTAGCAAAAAAATATTTCTAAGTTTCATTTTGAATATAAAAAAATATATTTAATTTAGGTTAAGTTATGAAAGGTTATACATATTTATAGAGCATCTAAAAGTTATTTTCTGCAATTATTATCAAGTCATATCTTTTAATTATAAATAAATAAAATCATAGAAAATAATGGACTGTTCATATTCATTTTTATGATTTTTCATAATTACGATACGTTTCTATTTTTTTTACAAATAAAATATTATTTAATCAGAATAATTAGGAAAAGCATAATTAGTAAACCCAACTCTTTATTTAACACGTTTCCTAAAGCTGGGTTTATTATGGACCCCAAGTTTTGACTTAATCCTTCATGAATATTTTTTACCATCTAAAGAGGTTTAAACGTTTTCGGTCGCTTTAAATACGAAAAAATAAATAAAAACAACAATATTCGCTTCTGTTGCCACGCGCGATGTTTTTTCTTGCTCGCATCCGGTACAATGTGCCAAGTGCGAGTGAAACATACTAGTGATACGTGCCTCGAGACATCTGGCAGTGAGTACTCAGTCAGCGGCTAAATATTGCCGAGTGCGCGTGTCATCTACCCGTCATATTAATTAGTAAAATAATCCAAAATTTTCGACCAAATTATGAAGCATAGCATTTCATAAACTATTATATTCTTTGAATAATCTTTTTTTTTTAAAAAAAGGTAAGATTTTGCTTGGAATCTCTGATAGACCCCCTTCGGAGAACTCAATTGTTTTGTAGCCGCCGCGACGGATCGGTTAAAATTAGTCGGTCTAATAAAAAGAACAAATAATTTATTCAAAATATTTATATATCTCTTTGCAATTTCGCGCTTAAAATAGCCTTATTATATAAAAGTTAACAAAATGTTAAATTAAAAAGCTTTATTGGATTCTAACACATTAGATGTGTTATTAGTCATTTTTTTTCCTAATTAAATTACATCTGTATAATTTAGTGTTTTTATTATTTCCTTTTATAAACGATTTTCTACAACGCTATTTGTTTTTATTTTTAAAAACACAGTTTAAGTTTCTATGAATTCCATCACTTTTACACGGTTTTTGTTTGAACGTTTCTACCGTGTAGAAAAATATTTGAGTGTATGCAATAAAATCGTCACAATCGACATGTTTTTGTATCTTAATTTACTTTTATTTATTTATTAATTTAAAAATAGATAGTTTTTATAAACAGTATGATAATTAGGTACATAGTCGTCATACTAAAACAGCAATGTTGTTTTAATCGCCGTTTTTGGCAAGGATCTAGAACCTTATTGCACAACTCCTTGTGTAATCGTATATTTTTTTTATATTCCATAGCTGCTTAATTTCAGTTTCCCAGTTAATTAAGATAGTTTGAAAAGCAACGCGTTGTCTTGCTGAACGACACTTAGCGCAGAATGCATTAACGCCGCCGACGTCAGCCGACTCGGGTCCTTGAGGACCCGGCCGCCAGAGGACACTTTCGTCTGGAGTCCTGGCTCTTTCCCCCACTCCCGCCGGTTCGCTGTTATGGCAATATTGTTGTCTGGGTGTTTAACACCATTTGGCACTCGCCCGGCCCGAAGATTAAACTATTTTGCGGGGCCGCGGTCGGTTCGAGGTGACGTTGCGGGATTGTGCCGGGGATAGTTTGCGCCATTATCGGCCGTAATGTGTTGCAAGAATTTAATGCGAAATAATGTACACACACGTCCGTGGGAATATGCTGAATGTTTATGACGCCTGGCAACTCTAATTGGAAAACTTCCAACCTGATACAACTCAGCCGGTCCGCCGTCTGCCATCGGTGATGGAATGTGTCCTCAACTTTAATTGGAAAATATGCTCATCGGTGGAGAATTGCACTTTATTTGCGCGAAACTTGTACATTCCATATCTACGTGTTTCTATTTTATCCGTGGATAGAAATCGCATCGATAAATTATGAAAAATTTCACAATGCAATTTTTACGGCAGGAGCGTGAAAAATTTCCATTTTTATTGCACATCAGGATAATTAATAATGGTGAATTTTGCACATAGATATAAATTTATTTATTTTATCACAATTTTTCAGTTGATTTTTTAAAAATAAGATTATTAGCAAAGTGAAAACCATTAATTTGAGATGTCTCATTTGATATTTAATTTTTGCTGACAAGCTGCAGTTAACATTATCGTATTTTTAGTATAATACAGATCTTTACTTATTCTAAGACCCCTTCTCATAGTAAAAAAACAGTTTTGCTTTCGGCGGTTTGGTTCGATTAGGACATTTGAAAGATACTCTCTTATCAGGTCCACTATAAAGCTATGCAAAAAATGTTTACGCTAAGAATTATATTCTTAGCAAAAGATGATTAATGATATCTTCCCAGATCATAATATTATTGAATTTATTTCGAATAACTCTCTAAATATAAATCCTATCTTTTTTGTATTTTTTTAAAAAAGTATAAAAAATAAATGTTATAAATAATCAATGTTCCTAATTGTCTGCAATTGCGAGAAAAAAAAACAACAATATTCGCTTCGGTTATGAAGTCCACGTTTTTTATCGCTCGCAACCGGTACGAGAGACCCCTGTCGAACGATACCGATGGATAAGTTGCAAGAAAAAACGTGCGCTATTAAAATCACTATCATACGTATTTTTTTTAATTCGAAAACATCGTATCCGAAAAATTTCCTAAAAGATTAGAACTAGTTATTTATTTATATTTTTTAAAATATTAATAATTATTACATTTTTTTTAAAAAACTATATATTTTCTTTCAAATTTATTATATTTGAATTTAATATATCAAAATAATTTAACAGCAAAATAATAATATATATTCTTAGTACTAATTCTCGAAATATTACATAATATTGTTATTTTGATTAAATAAAATTAATAATAAAAATCGTTAATTAAAAAAAGTATATTTGCTAACACTTAGGAAGCTATATTTAATTTCTTTTACTTTATTTTATTTTTTTATAAATTGCATACGTAATTTATTAATAAATATGAATGTTTTAACTTAATGTTACTCAAAAATAAATTTATACATGATATATTAATAGTTTGAACCAGGGATTCCCAAAGTGTGAGCAGGGGCTTCCCAGGGAGTCGTGGTGTCGTCGTAAGGGCGCCGCGAAATAATCAATTAAACAATTCGGCACATTTGTTGGAATTCCCAATTATCGAAATTTTTGCGCCTTTTTTTTGCACTCACTTTTCTCAAGAAGGACAAAAATTTTGAAAAAAATCTGATGTATTGAGGGAGCCGTGGAAAAATCTGATGTATTTTGGGGAGCCGTTAACCGAAAAAGATTGGGAACCTCTGGTTAAACCTTCAATCGTAATAATTATTTTAACCTCAATGATTAAAAAGCGTATTTGAGCAATATTTTAAAATATTATTATATTCCAGTTGTGGACCTAAAAAGGGATAAGTCGTAATTGATTTTAGAGATTATTTTGATTTATTACAATTTAATTTATAATTATGTATTTCAATTAGTATTAGGATTACTAAATATTGCATAATTTCAGATGATAATTATAATTATTATTAAATATTTAAATGTCTATTTAAGCGGTTACATTTTCGCGATTTTCCCCGGCTCAGATTTATATTCGCGTTTATCCCGCTGTTTTGATCGCATGCCGTTCGAGGATTGTTTTCCCGATTCGGTCGCAATTCCCCCAAGTGTGTTCCCGGTTTCTTTACGGTTTGACCCGTAACCTTGTCCTTTTTAATAAATACAATTTCCCCCTCGGCCAAGGGTTAAAACGACCCCAGAGATTCCCTCACCTGATGGCAAGATACCAAATGTTGCCACACTTAACGCCATTCGCTTAAAATACGTATAATATTCACGCGCTCAAGTATTCAGTGGGCGATTCAGTTTTATTCGCGGTGTAATCCTCGCGAATTTAAACGCTGGGCTCCGAGATCGCAGGGATGAAAATCGTGTGGCGGAGTTTTCCGCTTTTCGCACCTCTCCTTGCGATAAATTTATACGATTTTGGATTGCTTCACGTCATCAAGTTGTTCTTCATTTTATCAGTCTATAGATCGTCTTTTACGATTCAATCGGGAAAAGCTGGAGGGTGCCGTGTTGATTCTGCAAATATACGCGGATATCGGAGATAATAAATATCTATATATAATATATTTATATACTAATATTGTTCGAATTAGTATATATTTATTACATTCTGTATATAAACATATTTATATATTATAAAAATCATTTACGCGTCTCGCACATCGATATAAAACCTCGGTTTTTCGTATTTTTCACCAATGATTTTCCACGCGTGAATATTTCCCCGTGAAGAGGGTGGGATTCGGAAAACTTGTACGAAGAATTTAATATTCAGAAACGTCTATTCATAAGGAGACGCGAGGCACGAACAAATTTTCATCCGATTTGTGCATAATCAAGGAGTCTTTCAGATCCAGATCCACTGAAATAAATCTAATAACCCCGGCTGACCTTCATCACATCCGATTCAGCTTCCGGATCCTTATTACCTCTCTGCTTCCTGCTACTACATTCAACTACCGAAGACCGAATCTCATTTTGTGCACTCTATTATTTATTTATTATCTAGATTTTTTTAAATTAAATTTTGATACGATGATGATGATTATACTTATGCAATAATACCTATGGATACATGTGAGTATTAACAATTGTGAAGCGCTGTTTTGGCACGACATAACAGTCGCCCCCGTGCGTCGGGGCCCGCGCCCCAAGAAGGAGGGAGGGGAGGGGACGACGCCCTAATAGCCGGAGGTTCTCGTAATGGTCAGCCAAAGAGGATTATTTTTTTTTATCTAAATATGTTTTCCTGGCCGGTCCACAGTTTATGGCGGCCATCATGGCCGATAACGAGTCGAGCTGAGGGTGTATTTCATTACGGCAAAACCGGCCGCCGGTTACGCATGGAAACCTGCTCGATGAGCCAGTCGTCCCCGTGTCGCCACGTACCAATTGCATTTTAAATTACATCTTGATATTGCCAATTAATGGTGGCTATGGTGCATTTATTGACAATGTTGGGAGGGCGTCCAATAATATCATAAATATACCCATCACTGGATTTGGATGAAAAATTCCATAAAAGAAATACAGAAGACAAAAGTTTTAAGTTTACGTGGTGTCAGTTCGAACCATAATCAAACAGTTAAAAATCCTGATTAAGCCCATGTGTCGAAAGTTATTTAAAATAACCAATGCCATAGAACTATTTCCAAAATACACTCAGTTAAATCCTTGCTGATAGTAAATACTTATTTCTACGTGATTATTCTTACTTTATTTGGCATTTTTATAAATGTATTAAATTCAGGTTAAGATATATATAGAGTATTTTACTAGTAATTTTTATCATAAAAAAATATTAACTATAACACAACTTACGTTCACCCTCAAGAAAAGCTATTTCTGTTTTTTTTCAAATTTCGCACTTAATGGCAATGAAAATAAAACCATGTTGGTAATTGCAGAATCGCATTTTGATGACTATAAAAATAAAAACGGCAATAAATACTGTCGTTTAAAAATTAACAGCGAGAACAGTAACTCGAAGACTCGACATGATGTCTATTGATTTTGAATACACAGTTAAATAATGATATTCAAAAAAGTTTAATATTTTATTGCAAGTCAATCGACGTGTCGGACACTTCTTAATTATGTTAAATAAAAGAAGATTTTTTTAAGAGTTTACCTTTAAAAATACCCACGAGAGGTAATGGCAATTATTCAACTATTAATAAGTTTTTAGTAGAGAATAATGTGATCCTTTAGAGAAATTGTCTTCAGTTACAACAGAAGTCTGTAGTGAAAGTAAAAAATAGTTGTTTCATTGCGTAAATATGTAAGAAAAACCCGATATTTCCAAAATCTGCATCTTATCATTATATAATTCGACAAGAAGTAAGTAATTCCTTTTTATTGAATAATATCAATGACAATCCAATACTATTTGCTTAAATTAATTCTGCAAGAATATGGTGCAGAATATGTAGATCTTATCACACACGCACACACAGAAGTGAGAGGGCTTATTAGAGGAAAATGCTTTTTAAATTTATTACTACACGTAAAAATATTTTTTTTCAAGAATTAAGTTTGTTTAAAATAGAGCAAAAACTTTAGTTAATTGAGCTCAATTTTCTAATATGTGCACAATAAATACATTCGAAGCCTCATTGGTGCCCTGAAAATTACATGTCGAGAAGGATAATTTATCACATTTTCATCATTGGTTAATTTTCTCAATCAAGGCGTGAAAAATTAAAAAAAAGCTAATACTTATTTTTAAAAAAAATAAGACAGTCTGGTAACAAAGCTTTAGAATTGGAAATAGAAGTAATAAGAACGTAAAATAAATAATATTTCATTAAAACTTGTAATCAGCACAAAATAAGTTGGCTATCTTTACAGCCAGCAACTAAACTGAGAAGAAAAGACCATTCTTCTGCAAGAGGACGTCTGTTACTTTGCTTATAAATTGGTCAGACAACAAAGAAGTGATCTGGAATATCATTTAATTTGATTTCCATGTAATAGATACATAATAACACTAGCATTAATAACATAAAATTATGACCCCTTTTTGTATCATTTATATTTATTGTTAGTTTTTAATATATTAAAATAAATATATTGGAATAGCTCTGTCTCCGTTATATATAATTTTATTGCATTAAATTAAATTAAATTATTTATTAGCAACGCTCTTCAATATAAAAAAATACTGCGGTGACTAGAATTAAATAAGGAAATCACTGCACTATATATTCCCATGAAAACCATGTCCATAAGGGGAATCATGCATATGGTCACGTTCCTCAGAAATGAGGGTTAGTGAAAGAATAGTTCATATAAAAAAAGAAATAATAATAACAATCTGTATTTCTTTAGCTCATTCCTAGATCAACATTTACTAAATATTATTTTATGACAAGCTTATAATATTTGTCAAAATTTATTGAATTAAATGATAATTCGTCAAAATCAGTGAGAGATTCACATTACTGTAATTTTCATAAATAGGTTCTAATTAAATAATTCAACTTGGGTTATTATGCGTATAAATAAACGACATAAAAAATATTTAGATTGATTAAATAATATCTTAACCTTTACGTGTGTTTTGGTTTTAATTTTGCCTATAAAACTTTTTTTACATGAATAATTTTGCTTTAAATTTGTATGAAATATTCTGAATAAAAAATATTTATTAAAAATTGTATTTAGATAATTCAGTATGCGTGACGGCCAGTCGACCGCGATCGACATTTTATAGACGATTTCCGTATTGTATTCTGATTTATATTTACATATATCATATACATCGTATTGGAAGGCTATTCCATTGTAATTTATGAAATCAAATACTCTTTCATATTTTTTCAAAAAAAAATTGATGCAAATAAATATTTCATCCTAGAACAAACCCTAATATTCTATGTCAAATAAATAGTTATTTTACTATCCTAAAATATATAGCACAGTATTTATAAAATCAATGATAAATAAAATACTATAGAGAGACACGTGTAATTTATAGTTATTTTTATAATTCGTTATTTTTATTTTAGGTGAATTTCGGCGTTTCTAATTTTATTACACTTTTTAATAGAATAAACGTTGTTGGATTTATCACCTCGACAGCTTTTCTCGATGCCAAATTGATATGAAAAAGCGATTAGCGCCAAATTCTCGGCGATGCTGTAAATTTTTAAGTGACTCTAAACAAAATTAAATTTTCCGAATTGGCGGCAGTAAAAGAAGACGATTGTTTCTGTCGAAATAAAGCAGGATTTCACGGGGGCCATAACAATGTCAATTTTCCATTAGTCGTTTAACGGGCCACGTGATCGCCAGACGTAAAACACTTGATTGCCGGACTTAATTATACGGATTGGCCCTATTTACCTATCCTCCGTCTACCGAAATTTAATTCGCCGAAGACTAAGTCCTTCCTTTCCCCCCCTGAATTATTCTGAGATTGGATGGAGGCCCAAATTTATTAGGTATACATTAGTCTTTAGGCTCGGGCCATCCCACCACCCCGTTCCCATCCCCGTCGTCTTGCTATCCATCCCATGGCGCGACGGATGAGCTCTAAACGACCATCAAGGAGGGTCCATACAACCTAGGGCCATTCCACCTATCTCCACGTCGGATTTCCAATGGAAAATTCTACGAGTCGGAAAATCGCATGATGAGAATTTTCCTGGCATGTGTACGCAGCCGCAAATCGGATTGTTTGACCCATTTGTGAACGTGTTAAATTTAATTACGAAATACAGTTGTCAATCGGATTACACGGAAGATTGCCGACGCAAATTGTCATAATTATCTTAAACATTACTATCTTTCATGTCTATCTATTTTACTATTATGATAAAATTTTATTAAAGTGACACAGTGAATTTAACAGTTGTTTTCAAATTATTACTCATTTACATATAATCCATTCGCCCAGTTTTTATACGATTCTGAAATTACACGGTTAGTAAAAACACAAACATAAATTGAAGTGATTTTTTAAGCTTTTCATTGCTCTATATATATAAGTTAAGTATAATTTTTGTAGTTAAAATTAATGTATAATATATTAAACTCTTTTCTATCTAATATAATTATAATTTATTGTAATTCATCAATGGTGGTTTTCCCATAGCCACGACAAAGGGATATATTTAACCCCAAGTTGATTTTTCTCGAATAACTCTTTAAATATAAATCCTACGTGTCACAAACTTTTTGTATTCGTCTAATAAAGTCTAAAGAATAAATATTATAAATAATTATTGACCTTTATTGTTCGTAATTGCGAAAAATAACAATATTCGGTTCTATTATCATGTTTTTTCTCGCTCGCATCCGGTACAATGTGCCGGTGTAGAGTGAAATCATGCGATTGACATAGACTGTTTTGATCACGGTATACTCAGTCTGCGGCGGGACATACCTATTTTGTTCTTAATTACATTGCTCATACACCGCAATAACCCGCGTTGGGGCGGGCATGCATTTGCCGAAATTTGGTGAAATGTCGTCTTTCATGCACCAACTCTTTTTGGATAACGGCGATATTTGAGCCGCACCAAAATTACTTGAAACTTCAACATTTCGCTGGATATTGGCTGCAAAAAAACGGAACTTGAAAGCAGGAGTACTAAACATAATAAACGGTCGGTAATTTACTTCTGCGTTAAGAAGCGGACATACACAAATACGCTTTTGACGTGGAATCCACGTTCCCCGTAGGCAATGTATTAAAATAATCCATTATCCATTAAAAAAAAGGTAAAGATATTGATAAAGATTACAACTATATCTTGACTTGAAATATTTGGGGTTTATTTTCCATTATAAATAGACCCCCTTCGGACGACGGAGTTGCTTTCGAGCCTCAGTGAAGGATCGATTAATTAATATCAAGCTTTTTTAATTGTCAAATAATTAGCTGACATTTTTTTTCGTAACTGATAACTTTTCCATTGTAATAGTTTCGTCAAAATATTTTCTCGTCCGTATATCCTCATTCGTCGGACGAAAGTTACGTCCCACTTTTGTCATGCAACTTCCTATATGATTTAATCGTAAACGTTTCGTTCGTGTTTCGGTCACATTCCTCAGGGCACTACTTAGTCGCATTTCATTCTGACCTCTTCCGCCGCCGCTGCCCTACCCCCACTCCCCATCCCACTAATGACTTCCAGGAACTCCAGATATGTGGAAGAGATAGAGCCACTGCTAATCATTCTGACGACTCGATTAACCCTTCGGCGACTAGAAACAAATCGTTGCAGTATCAGCACGCGATTATACTTAAAATTTAATTTGTATATAGCCCGTATACGTACATACGCCTAATCGACCGAGGTCATTTATTACGTTTATTAAAAATCGTATGTGTCCGTCGCCTTACGAGCGTTATATAAAAATTTTAATAGTGAGTGTAACGGTCGGGGTGGCGAGTAGGGGATGTTTAAGGGAGTATGGAAGCTCGACCCACCGGAAGCTTTCATGTGCTCATAGAATAAAATAGCCGCTCATAATAGACACAACGCTCTTTACTCAGATAACCCATAGCTGCACCTAATAATCTTTATGAGGTCGTACAACGTTATTTTTTTAGAGCCCATTTTCGCTTATTACCCGGGCTGGCGCGATGGTCTCCCTGAAAATTGTACTGCCCAGGCGTTATTGAAATATGAACAGTACATTTTGTTATTACAATGTGTTTGCAGCTTTTTTAAAAATTTATAATTGGATGTTATATGATCAGGCTTTTTTAATATTATGTTTGTTACATTTACATTTATGTAAAATATCCAAAGTTTTTTGCATAGATTTTACCTAAATGTACTATGTATATTTAATTGAAAATACGAATTTTTAACAGAACATTACTTATTTTGAACTTGAGAACGACACATTGCTGAGTTCTATTAACGAAGCGTACTTATGATGTAATTCATAATTTAATACAAAAAAAAACCAAAACTGTGGTTATAATAAAACAATTGGTAGACCTGGGATCTTTAACGTTACGCGACGACATCTTTTGAACGTCAGTTTGAAGATAAAAACTAATTGTACGGCTGAGATGACGAGAAATGGTTTTATTAAAATAAAAAAAAAGTTTAATGTTGTCGCCGACTCTACTTCAAGATACTTCTCCGAGCTCTGAGGTGCTACGTGTGGTCTGTACCTCTGTATAATTCCATGACACGGACGTTGCAGCAGCAAACAATAGTTTGAAATTTAATGCTACCGAAGACTGTTAAGATTCTATTGACAGAAAGCTTAAGAAAACTTCTTCACCATCTTATAATTTAAAAAACGTCAAATTGAATACTTTAGGTATATTTTGAAGATAAATATGGAAAGTAAACAGTAGTTCGGAAGAAAAGAGTAGCTCAATAATATTCCCAAATGGACTGCGGTGTAAGATCTAGAATAGCTCTCCAAAAATAGGCAGAATTGTTTTTAAAATGATCCGTCGATCGCCTACGTCCAAAAACAGACAGGAGACTTAAAAATATGCAAAATTAAAGATCTGTTTTAATTAAACTATAGGTAATTTAACAATATTTTTTCTTGAATATTTTAGATTTTTTTTGAAAAATATGCTAGGTTTTCTAATTTAAAGTCTCGTGGTTCGTCTCTAAGGATAAACATAGATATGACATACGTACGACTTTATTGATACTCAGTTCTAAATCCGAAAAGCCCAAAGTATTAATATTCATATATGAAGCGGTAGACGCACAAAACTCCGAGGAAAAAGCTTTTAGTTTTACTACTAAATTATTTATTTTAAGAACAAATAGGTGTACATATTCCTTGGCTCATGTTTATTATTTTAACACTATCGTGGCCGCATCAAATTACCTAAATGTACATGCAATGGTCGAACCAGTGATGATGCACATATGCATCACCGGCCACGAAAGTGTTAAGAGAATTCATACAGCATCTAAAAAAAATATTTGATTTGTTTAAGCACTATAAGCAGTGGCGGCTCGTGAGTAAAATATTTGAGTAACTTAGTATGACGCGGGACTGCTCCGAATCGCAGTGCAACACAGCGTCTAGCGACAAGTCCTCCCTCCCTCCCCCTATCCCGCTGCAACCACCCAATGCACGACGCTAGTAGGACTGACGAGCAGACTCTTGCGCTAAAACACGCGGCGTAACATTAAATATAAATTTAATTTATATTTTTATATACATAATATTTAATCAAAAGATGGATATGTATTAAAATATGTTTCGTTAATTTACTTGGGGGTGCTGCAGCTACGCAGTGTGTACTTTGGAACAAAATCATTTTAGTAACATTTGGTTACAAACCATAATAGGTTAATTATAATTAACTCAGACGAGGGTTTATATACGTTATTATTTTATTTTTATAAATTAAGTGTATCCTTTAAATTTGTATTGATTGATTTCAAAATTGACACAAAAATTTACATGTGTTAACTGTCTTTGAAATAATATTTACTTAATTTATTTTATTGAAATATCCTTCGATGTCCTGTGTATTAGATTAAAGCTCATAATTTAGGTTGTTTTAAAGACATACTACATGCGTTCCGTTTTGTGTTTTTTGAAGAACAAGTTGAACAATGTTTGTTCAATAGTTTGCAGTTCAAACTTGCAATCGACATTTAGACAAAACTGTGCGTGTTTTTGGTATAACCTTTAGATAATTGATATATTGATTTATCGATCATTTTTCTACCAATAAAATGTTAATATTTTATTGCTTGAATATTAAAAGATATATGCAAGTAATAAGAATTGGTTGTAGATATTATATTTAAATTTTAAAAAATGCCAATGCCGATTTTCCTAGAAAAATATATTTTCTATATGAATTTAATCTTACCACCCCACATTTTCGCTAATTTAATTGCTCAATTTCAATTACATTATGATATTTCCCGATGTCGGAAAAACATTATGTTTCCTACGAGTGAGGCGGGAATGAAATGTCGAAGCAAGGAATACTCGGCAAATTGGACGGGGAATTTCATTTTAAATCCGTTGTTACCAGAGATAAAAACTTTACCTGTGCAAACGATAACAGAGTTATGGGATGGGGTAGGGAGGGTGGCGAGGACCGGGGTGGCTGAGGCCTTAAAGCATTTTATGAACGTGTAATACGCAACGGTTTGATCTTGAGGGTTCTCAAAACAAAAGCATAAAATTCTCTGTTTGCCATCCGCGGGTGTGCCCCTCGCGCCACCACATCTGGGGCAATCGATAGTGCCCCCATCGGGGGGCGCAGTCCCCCGGAGCTCCGCCCCCTCGGCTTATGTGTTTACATTAAATGTGTATCTTTTGTATGATAAGCGTTATTGCACATGATGAGTCCGGCAGGCTTGCAGTAAATGGCAACGCCAAAAAATGAGCATTCGGATTTCGTTCCATAAAGCGTTACATCAATAAAATAAATAGTTAAAATTTAATATCACTCATTTTTATATGACCACTGTATCGCTTTTCACACTCTACGCGTTATTACATATTTTTCATGCAAAAGATGCTGTATGTTAATATTAAAAAAAAAAACTACACGTGTCAACCGCGACACGTGTCAGTCGTAAACTTCCGCATCCGTCATATAGGCTCGCACTGTAAACGCAATGTAAATAAATTATTTGACGGCATTAAAAATGTACGAAGAACGGCTCAAGTACGAGAGAAAAAGACGAATTTTCTCGTATAACCCGAAAATATATTCGATGATACGAATATATGATTAATTGTATGAAACATGTAATTAACAAATGTGGTCGAATATTCGCTGTAAAATGCGATTAATTGCATTGTCACTGGTAGCATGGCAGATTTCAATTGATAATATTCAATTATACTCTTCATATTTTATCGCGGTTTACCTAAATTTAGATTCCAACTAATTATTATGTTCGATATCCGAATATCGATGGAGCTTTCGGTCGACCGGATTGACAGTGTTGGAGTCCTTTGTTTCCGTAATACCGGATACGGGCTCTAATCTGAAATCACGTATCCATACGTAATTATCATCGCCGGCTGTATATTTGTAGACGAGTGAAAATATTCTGCGAATCGATACATTTTCGCAATATCCGGTTAATTTCTTGCGAATGTCGATAACACGCGTATTTTTGGTAGGATGTTATTATTTTTTTTATTAGTATATATATATATATGAATGACAGTTGCTCGTTCAAATTGCCGTATATATAGTTTGTTAATGTGAAAAAATGCTTTTGATATTTTCGTGTCAGAAACAGGATGTTTTCATGCTCTGATCCTTGAACGGAAAATTGAAAGCCTTCACATGTCTCTCTAGCTATGATGGTATTTCGGAAATGTATTTAATTATTTTTCCAGAGATGTTTTCATCTCTTTTATAATTGTATACAATATAGATCTTTTTATTAAAACATATTTCACATCTAAGAAATATAATACGCAACTCTATGAAAACGTTTTTCATTTTTTTGTTATACAAATATGATAAATTTATGTTAAAAAAAATTAAAAAGGTGTCATAGAAGCGACCATTCTTCTTATAATTATATTGTGGCCTCTGTAACTGCAGCACGTACATTAAATGCGAAATTAAATTCTACAACACGCGAATAAAAAAAATATCATACATAACTTCTTCTTGCATTCATATAAATATCGTTTCTAATGTGGGTTTGAAATTTCTTTATGGAATTAATTTTGTAGTCGTCTTTTTTTTATATGTTTTCCATTTATCATCGCTAATGACAATTCTATTTAAAAAAGGTTGGTGTCTGTTTTAAATAAAGCGGATTTCGTGCCAATATACAAACAGAGTTGATGACTTACCCAAATTACCAACGAATTATATTTCTTTAGCCATTCCCCGTCTTCAAAAACGTTTCCAAATATTTATCTCAGAATCCTCTTCTCCGGAATATCCACGATATAAAATAATGACACTTCAATTGTATTCTTTTAATTTATCCAGAATAATTTTAATTGTTGAGGTCTCGCATTATCGTGTAAAAAAATATCATTTTCCCTAAGTATTCTGAGTATTTTTTCATGAATTGCTTCTTTTAATTATTCCAGCTTAGAACAATAGAACTGTGCTGGTATTGTCTGGCCATATATAAAAATATTATAATAAATAAATTCCTTTATAACCTCATCTTAAAGATAAAGGATTCTTTTGGTCCGTTAGGTTCAGCTTCAACGTTTCCAGTGGCATCTGCCCTTTAAAAAGTCACTGTTTTTACGACAAGTTTATGTACAAAATTCGCATCTCATTTCCTGTTACTAGATGTAGTAGAAATGTTAAATTTCTTGATACATTCTAACCCGTACAATTTGCTCTCATCGCTCAAATACACCCTATTTATGAATCTTCTAATTATATTA
Source organism: Philopotamus ludificatus (assembly GCA_022495035.1). Classification (NCBI taxonomy): domain Eukaryota; kingdom Metazoa; phylum Arthropoda; class Insecta; order Trichoptera; family Philopotamidae; genus Philopotamus; species Philopotamus ludificatus. The sequence continues at coordinate 62,926 of JAGXCT010036278.1, forward strand.
ATATATCCTTGCATTATGGACCAAGAATGTCCTATGATATCTACTATTTGTAGATTAGATTTGATCGAATTTGCTTCAACTTCAATCCTTAACGCCTCATTTTCCACTTTCACTAACCTTTCACTATACAGTTTATTTTTTAACTCAATATTTCCGCTTCGAAATTATTTTATCTATTTCTGACTCTGCCAATATATCTTTGTAAAGATCACATATTTTATCGTTGCATTAGTTTTTTTTTATGTAAGTTGTATTACATGCAAATTTAATTTACAAAAATGTAATATTACGAATAATGTCTAATTGTGTTAGTATTTTTTTCTTATTCTTATTATTTATTTATAATCCTAATGGAATATGTTTTTCTTAAAATCACATGTCGTCGAGTTCCCACGCGTTTCCTATATAAATACGACACGCGCACAACTGTGCCTTTCAGCATCCCGCTTAAAGGACATATTAGGCTATTTTCACCGTCCAATTTTCCATGTCCTCTAGAAAGCGTCATTAGCCCAATTGCTTTCTCCGTGGAATTTTGTTTTCGGATTACGTCCCCCTGCGTCCTTGGGTCGGCGAATCTGAATACAGCCTTGTGCTTTTCCAGAAATAGCCGTCGCAAAGTTGGACTCTGGTGGGAGCCGTCTCCAATGGACCGTGGCAGCGACGCTCTAACGCGTCACCAGGGACCTCCATAATAAACTCTAGTAAACGAAGTGATTTGTTAAAGTGCCACGGCGATCTATCGTCGGCAGGGTCCATCTTTGACCCTAATTACCGCCCTTTTTTGCCCCGGGGCCGTCCCTCATTGTCCGCGGGAGTAATGACGGATGTGTGCGGCCGTGTGGAATGCGAACCCCTTCAGACGGTGACATAATAGAAAAATAATTTTAGGTAAATTATATGGAAGGCCCGTTCTGCCTATGGATATGTAGCAACTATGTTTTTTTAAAAAGAATAATGGGTCAGACGAATGGAAGAATTTTTGTATATAGGACAATGGCACTGGGGCCATCATCTTAAACAGTTTAGATGCTATGTATATTATTTATAATGTAGGGTATTTGATCTCTAATGATCATGTCATTTTAGAAATTCCGACAGTTATCGACTAAATATGCAGATCGCTGAAACTAATACATAAAAAATATTTCTTAACAATGTTTTTGAAATTTTGACAGAATTTTTAAGGCATTCTTATTCTTATGAAATATTAATGACATATTTTTAACAAGGGTTAATTCTTTTTTGTCAAATATTCTTGAATAAGAGCGTTTTTGTATATATCTTTTTTTTATTAAATATTTTTGTTTGGTTACATGATTGAAACATTTAAAATCTAAGATATGTTGATAATAAAAAAATGATAGTCACCAACGAAGAATTAATGGCTGATTTGCTCAAAAAGTTGTATGTGAAAGTAAAAAACTAGGACTCGAGATCTAGATAGAAATAATCAGCAATCTAGATCTGTTAATCTTCCAGATCTGGAGAGGGTTGAAGAATTTCTATATCTCGTATCACTACTAACGAGTAACGAAAAATGTGAGCCATAGATAAGAAGGCGAATAGGGAGGTTTAAAAAGGTGATCTCAAAACTATCGACAATTTGGAAAACAGGAGATATTAAAAAGATAAAAAAAATCGTTCAGTGCAGAGTCTAGTATTCTTAATTTTGAATTACGGCGTAGAAAGCTGGACCATAAAGGAGAACATGAAAAAGAAAATTGACGATTTTTAAGTGCAGTTCTGGCGACGTCTGCTTAGAATACCATGAACCACTAAACGCACAAACGTGTCTGTCCGGAAAGAAATGGTAAGCGCCAAAGAAGACTGACTTTCTACCATATGTCTTAAGAGGATTCTTCGATACTTTGTATCATTCGTTGCACTTGAAAACGTTCCATGGGTTCCACCATAATAGCTGCGATGTGGGATACAGAATGCAGAGAATCTTGGAGAGATAAAATCAAGAAGATTCGGAACTAAAATGGTCTCGATCCCCAGACATGAGGGTGCCAGCTAAAGATATTTGATAGTTGTAGTAATACAAAAAAAAATTCAGACCCTTGGGAGATTTTGGATAGATGCGGCAAGTGCATATAAAACCATTTATTCGAAATATTTTATGGGTTTTTTACAAAAAAGAGTGTGTTGTAAAAATTTCCACGTTCTGTCGGCAATTGTTTTTTTAAATATTTTCATTTCGGTAGGATACAGAGTTTTTGATGAATAAATTCTTACTGATGTCAATGCGTAATTGTTATCTTTTATTTATGACGTTCCTCAACATTCGCAGCAATAAAAACAGCTATTTTTGATAATAAAAATTATAATATTAATAAATATTCAACATTCAAACATTTCAATTCGGCCGGTTTTTAAAAAGTTTGGCGATTCCTGCCATAAGTTAAAAAATATTTTTTTTGCATTTACTATCCAGTAAATGTTGAAGCTCAAGTAATTTAATTTACGGCTTAATATCTTGATTAATGGACCCCTCTCTGAGGAGGTCTTTCCCATGATGAAAGGATTGCTATTGTGCGACAGGGCTATTATCACTTGCGACCGGCTACTTGAGACTCGTTTTGAGCAGATTTGAATATGTATGCCTGTGTATATCTACATAAGCGTGTGTGTGTGGTCGCTCGCTACTTGTCACTCGTGACTCGTTATAAGCAGATAACGACTTAGAGAAAAGAACAAACGAATACCGAGACAAACCCCCTCCTACTTGTCTGGACACAGTCAGAGGGTAAAATCCGATACCAACATGGTAAAAGATGTACGTCCAATGCCAGCAATGACCAAGAGAGGGAAACACTTTACAAAAAACCGCATACCAAGACGGCTCGGGTCCCTGCGGTATGGAAACGAAAGGGGAGCCCTCACGTCACGTGTGAGACTCAGGTTCCTTTGGCCTCAACTACCTTGCGAGAGTTTGATAAGGCCCATGCCTTCAGCGAGTGAGAGCCTTTGTGGCTGGCAAATGATGATGATGATGATGATGAAAAGAGTTATGATTTTTTTTTCGGAAAAAACGAAAATTTCGGCGAAAATGCGTCTCGCCCTAGCACATATTTGACCGCGATTCGCCCCGTAGACATTGTGTTAATAAATAAATTTAAAAATTCAGTGTATTTATTGTATATGTATATATTTTCATAAAAAAAATGTTCTGCAGTTTTCGGACGGGACGCATCTGTTCCGGACGCCGCTGATATCTCCGGCCCATATCCCGGCAATAGCGGCGTCGACGTCTTCGGTTGTCACCGACACCATATTTCACCGGTTCCTGCAGAATTATTCTGGATTTCTGGATAATTCCATTTAGCATTCCCCTGCGCAGACCACAGCCTCCCCATGGTCGGCCACCCGCAAAACAAATACCCCGTCAATGGCCTGACAGAAAGATTGATCGTTTCACGCCGGATGTCCAATTTTTTTGTGTGCACGCGTCCGAGTGGACTCGGCCGTGAACAAATTACGCGAAAAATCCCATTAATTCGATATTTTGGCCAATTGGAACAAAAATAAACACTTTAATTGCACTGTCGAATGCGCATGCGTTCCACAATGATACGAATGCGCATGGCTAGACGTGCGTATTTATGTTTCGCCAAACGTGCGATTATGGATGAATAAAAATAATGATTGAATAAAAAATATATTTTATCTTCACTAGACGCGACAACCAGACTATGAACGAGATTCAAAGCAATTCTTTTTATATATTTTTTCATCTGTATTCTTCAGAGATTTACTTTAATCAGGTTTTTCAAAAAAAAAATGTCATACATTTAATGCCGACCACGTATATGATATAAATATTATTTTCATTGAGCTGCAAAAATTCAGCACTTTTCATGGGAATAATTCCATTTTCTATATTTAATTTTAATGTTCGTATTGCATCTCGATACAGAGTTATGCAATAATCCAGTGCATATGCGGGGCAATAAGTGTATTCATATCCTCCGCTGGAAAGATGTCTCTGGCATTGCAGTTTCCAATCTCTTGTTGGGTGATTCGAACAGGGCTCTTGCATACAAACGAACGAGCTCCGATGGCATTATTATTTCATATGCGTATGTAGATTTGCGCATTATTGCCACTGTATTGTTATTATAGTGATAGTCTGTCTGGACATGTAATGCTAATATTGTCTCGGTGCAAGTGGTGCAGTTCTGGGTAATCGGAATCCGGCTATTGCTTCAATCAATGCAACAACAGATGCACCATATATACGATTAATGCACATTTTAATTATTATTTTTTTTACAATATTATATAAAAAGCGATATTTCGATATTCAGCAACCAAAAGGTATCGATTTTATTGAAGTTTATGCCTCAATCTTATTTTGATTTAAAGTACATTCAACTCTTTTTTAAACGGTAGACACTTTTCAATAAAAAATCGGGTAAAAAATAGAATTCATTGATTTTTTTTAAAATAATATTAACGACATGTTTGTATTGTATTTGAATGATACCCAAATTGTTTATACCTTTCTTGGTATCCAGCATTCCAAGGCTGCAGGTCCTGTTGGAATTTTTAAGTTCGTTTTTGTTTGAAAACATAATTAAGAATAAGCTCTCGTAAATTAAAACAGCCATTACATGAATAATTTGACTATTTTTCGCCATTGGCTATTGTGAAATAAAATTATGTTATTTTGCGCCATATATAAATATTTCGTTTCTAGGAATCGTGTAATAATAAATAAAACGTGTAAAAGTATAATATCTGGTATTTTTAGTGGACCGTGTTATTCCAAAACCGAATTAATAAAAATTCAGTGTGTAAGATATCCAATTCCATTCTTCTTCAATCTAATGAATGGTACATCAGAATCACGTGTTGCTTTTTTATTCAATTTTGATTTCCAACTAGATCACTAATGCCAGAATTTCTAAGGAATTTTGGAAAAAACATTTAAGGGATATGCTTAAATTTAAACAACGTTGTTAGGATTAAATTCTTAGTCTATAGGACCGTTGCATGCAAAAAATAATAATTAAACAAGCCTACTTTTTCTATATCAATACAAAAAAATATGTTTTTATTCGCCAACTCGATATAAGTATTACGTGTTTAGGTTCTCGAATTACACTCTAAAAAATATATTTTTTATAATTGCGAGCGTTGTTGGAAAGCTACTTTAATGAATATTTTAGTACTTAATCGGAAAATATATTTTTTGTTTAATTTGGAAATTGAAAATTTACATTGACTATTTTTTTAATGATTATAAATATATATTTTTTTTATTTTAATGAAATAATGGTGCATATTCTTGAATCAGACTTTCATATATATATTTTGTTTCATAAGGTTTGAATGTATGCTTTAAAATCCAAAGCCAATTAGCCTATCCATTGTTTTAATTAATTTATAAATACTATCATATTACATAACATATTAATTAAATATTAATATATCTGAGTTTACTTATTTGTATAACAATATCCTAATTTAAGAAGCTGTATTAAAATGCATTAATTAACTAGATTTAACCCTAATAAAATTATTCTGAAATCATCTTTGTATGACTGTTAAATTCCATGAATGATATGGGCAAAAGATGCAGCCATTAATTTTAACAAATTAATAACAGTTCTTCGAGTATATTTAATACTTCTCTATTTTTTTCTGTAACTCTTTCGTGCTTAATCTTAATCAATTAATGATTTGTAATTTTCTACAATTAAACTACTGCGTCAATTATCAATTTCTAGATTATGTTGTTTCTTTATTCCTGCAATTTATTGGGGAAAGTGATTAAAAAATCAAAGTTAAACTCTAAAACGCATTGAACATTTGACCAAAATTGAAAAAATACGAATTTCATTATGATTCTTTCTTTTCGCAGTATGTTGAGAACTGACAAAAAATTGGCTTTAATCACATATGGCAGAATTACACTCTTTTTATGTGATGAGTCTTCTGTAGATTTTACTAAAAAGAAAGATAGGTTTTTCTGCATTTAATAAGAAAGAAAAATGATCAGTAATTAAAATAAAATAAATATAATATTAATTTTAAGATGCAATTATATTTATTTTATAGTTAGTTAATCGTTAATAATTATTGTATATAAAATATATACCTCATGCTTCTTATGATTTTCACATCATATAATATTACAAAAGGAAATAGATTTCATATTGATCAAACGTTGACTTAAAATTTCAGATTCCTTATGAGCTTTTTTAAATAAATTTAAGATCTTAATCTTAGGATACAATACAGTTGTCCATTATCAAAATTGGACAATGAGATTTGTCGCCACGCTTTTCACAGAGATGTCATCGAGCAAGAGATGCGTCACCGTAGCGTCAATCAGTCGGGGTCAAAGATCCCCCCCGAGACCCCCGCGGCCCAAAGACACGAAGACCTCCGGGACCACAAACAGAGGACCACTATCCCCCGAAATGTCCTATCCATTCCGATTGCCGTGTACGCATCGTCGGGCAAAGCCCCGGCCGCACGGTCATTTGTCAATCTTTTCTTCGGACCCTTTTTTTGTCATTTGAAATGAATTGCCGCCATTTGCCTACATATTCAACGGATCCTTTCAACACTGAGCAAACTGGATGCGGCCCGTCCTCAGATAGCGGCTGATATTTATGAGAATCGAGGATAGACACAATTTGTACGAGGATAAACGTTGATGCCCTCTTGCATCCCGGGCCAGGATCACATTTCGGTCGGGACTCGATTTTTTTTCCACTCTGTCTCTGTTGGAAATCCTATTCATGCGGTGGGCTCCCCCGTCTTTATGCGTTCGTATAAAATATTCAACTGTGGTGCACGATATAAATATGTCTCCAAGGCTAATCTAGCCCTTTTTGTGGACGTCTTAGATGGATTCAAAGATACTGCACAGTATCAGCAGAGATGCATCATTTCGCAATCTAGATAATAAAAATATGAGCTTTTGAACATGTTTAAAACTCACTCTCGCAAAGACATCATTGCATTTATTTTATCAATGTTATTCCAGACGTATTCGAGATCTATTATATTATTAGCAGTGCATGTTCCTTGGGATGGTACGTCGGGTAATTACCTGCTTCTCGGTACATAATCGCGTCGGGTTTGATTCAAACTTGCACAGCAAACCAATTTCCCAACGATTCCCCTTGGGCTTTACCATGTAAATCAAGAGCTCTTCTATTAAATTCATACAGCACGATCGATAACCTCAACCTGTAATGTTATTAAATCTGTGCCATACGGTAAATGGCATACTCTTAATATACGTATACAGCGGCGTGTACATCTCCGGGTAATAAATCACTCTGCTTTATCATAAACGTTTCTTGTTGCGACTGACTACTCTTCTGTCACCTTTCATGAATTTATCATTACTCATTACTCCGTGCGAGGTTTTTTCAGAGTTATTATTTCGGTCGGCAATGATTCTTCGTATAATTTTATTAATGAATCTATTGTGGTTCGTGGTACTTCTCCTTTGAGGAGGTCGGCGATCAAGATTCAACAATGAAATATGTCTTCTGTTTTGTATTTACTTTGTATATCGCCATAATAAAATAATATCACATTATTAACTGATCCCATTAAAAATATTGAGCTATGATTATTATTAATTAATATTTCTAAAAATATATATTATTTAATGCATACGTCATCTATAAGTATTTTTCAATTAAATTCAGAACAAATCCTTCTATGATCCTTTTCTCATGTCTGGGGGTGATGACGTCCGTTAGGGGTGTATGGAAGAATCCCGTTCATCTTCAACGGTCTTAGTCCATTCGATGCAGGTTCATGAGATAAAAATAAATGTTGATCGAAAGAAAACTTTTTAGATAATAATACTAATAGTTTACTAATATTTTTATTACAACGGAATATTTTTTTCTTGATTTTCAAATAAGATGTATTAATTATGGCACATCGAAAATGAGGGAAAGGCCTAGTGAAAAAATCTTTTTTTTATTATTATTTAAAAAAGCTCATTTTCTTATTGTTTTACAGTTAGATAGATTTATTTTTGATATCAAGAAATCTTAATGTAATCAGAATTATATTATTAGAGAATAATATTTTTGACCAAGCCAGATCATTGTGATCAATATTTGACATGTTCCTATTTTTGAAGACAAAAAATATCACTAACTTATAGAGCTTTTCCAAAAATTATTTTTTATTAAAAAGTTAATTTTTATTAACAATAAAAATAAACGAAAGAAGAATTATCTAATTGCCTACGAAATTGAATAATTTCTATTATATGTTGATAAAATGTTTCTTATTTGTTGATAAAGCCTTTTTATATTTTTCAATTTATAACATTATTAAATCAAATATGCTTCCAATGAAAATTCTTGTTCAATCAATTTTTAATTTCCTCATTTTATGTCTAAAATATCAGAATGTATAATAATTCTTTTTAAAATTGGCCTAGCTGAAGACAATTTGCTACGTAAAATTACCTTTTTAAAATAATTCTCTTAATTTTTTTAAGATAATAATATTTACATGAGAGTAAAAATATAAAGAAAATAAAATCTCTGCTCGATTTGTAATTCTCTCAGCTTTTAATTGAAGGTCATTAAGCTCCTTTTCGATGCTTACTTGCGTTCACTGGCCAAGTGAAATACTTTAATAACCTTTTATAATGTTGAACTTACTAAATTACGTCTTAATATTCACCGCAATAATATTTATTATTATTATTTTGTAATTCGTTTATATAATAAGTATTATTTTTAGGACTTAAGCTAACTCATTGTCTACGGGGGACGTGGATTTCACGTCAAAATCGTTTTTTGCGTATATCCGGGGCGCGTACACGACTGTAACTTTCACAACGTTTTGTTTTTTTAAGACATTTAATAGTTGTGGTAATACAAAAAAGTCAGAGAACCATTTATTCATAGCATTAAAAACAGCTGTTGTGGATAAGAAAAATTATATAAACAATTAAAAGTACATGTCCAAATCATGTATTATAAAAAAATAAATTCGATCTGTTTCCAAAAAAAATTGGTGATCCCTGCTGTAAGATAAAAATATTTATCAAATTTCGGCGAATGCGATTGGCCCTGTAGGCAATGTGTTAGTAAATTATTTCTCTTAGTTTATGGTTGAATGATTGCTTTTATTATATCTTAAAAGATTTATGGGATTAGTATTAAGCGAATATATTATTAGATTAGATGTAAGTGGCTGGCTCTTCTCTATTCTTACAATTAAACATAAATGATTAAAGGCATTAAGTTGACGAAAATTTCATAATGAATATTTACCAACCCCTGACCTTAAATTAATTATTTTCAATTATTATATTCAATTTAATTAGCTACAATAATTATTTCATGTTATATTATTGTCTGATCATGATTGAATTTATTATTGGTGATAAGCCATTAAACCAGTTGAATTCTTTAAAGATATTTAAATTATTTAAAAGCTATCCTTACTCACTACTAATTAGATCATTCCCATTGGTGACTTCTAATCAGAGATCATTGTGCCATCACAAAGAATCTCAAAAATGGGTTCGATGTATGTACATGATTCGATCTATTGATTAAAAAAAGGTAATAGATCCAAACGCTCGGGATTCCATTGTCGTAAAGGTTGCTTAGCTTTATGTTGCAGGATCAAAAGGACTAAAACGCCCCCAGTCCGAGTCTCCTGATTAAAAATCCAATTTTGTGCGTCGGTTCTTATCCAGTGCGTTTATTACAGTCCGCCGGGTATTGGGGTCCAGCGGAGCCCCCGGGCGGCAATCATTGCGACCTCTGGCCAGGGAGCCCGGTGTGGTCAGCTTTGTGCTTTGGATTACGCCCGGAGCTTTTTCGAATTTAGAAAGGATCATAGAAAATCCCCAGGTTGCGTCCGTCTACTAAACGTCAAGATCGCCCCCACGCCCCGGACCAATCTAATTTTCATAAATTTTGTATTGTGAAAAATATCCAAAGCGTTTATATAGAAATTATGTTAATACTCGTATGCTTATATCTCAATAAATCGTGCACACATTGAACCTGTCGCTACTCCAATTAAAAATAATTTATAGGTCCCCGCGGTCGAAAAAAAAATTAAGTGGCGTGAAATATTGCTCTCAGGATTCTTGTCGAACGTTTCGTGAAAAAAAGTGTGTTTTATATTTTTGGAATTTTCAAATAAATTTATATGTCCTCTGGGTGTTGGTTTATGGTCGAGTGTGCAATTTGTATATATGTCGCCTAATTAAATCAGCCGTCTCTATGAACTTAAACGTTTGAACTCCTGAGCTATTTATATAATAATAAATATGAAGCTATACTAATAAATGTATTTGAATGTGAAACGAAAATATTCCCCTTTTTATTTATAAAATTTACTCTGAATAAATTAAAAATTAAATATTGACACAAACTCCATTCACATATATTTTATTTTCACTTACTATAGCTTTATGAGTATTTTAACTTGATGACTATTTTTTTTCCAAAGCTCTCAAATTGACAAAATGTTACTCGAATTATTTTAAGTATCGAATATACCGTCATCTTTAGGTAATATGTTCTTCAAAGAAAGATAAAGAACATTTTTATGTATCACTTATGTTTATGAAAAAATATTAAAAATATAAAGAAATAAGAAAGCATCGATTTTCCTTTCAAGCATTAAAAAAGATTACTTCGGAATTTTTTTTTTGCAATTCTGCAGGATTATAAAGAAACTATTTTTAAACTAAAAAAAACAATTAAACCAGAAAACAAGTCTAATTATCATTTTTGGGTTTGTAACTTAACTTACTAACCTATCCTGACGTATCTTGTCATTTGTCTTGTCATAGAAAGCTGCGTGTGAGTTGCTGTGTCGTATAAATCTGCAAATATATGCAAATTAATGGCAAAGATGCAATGCCAACGTTGTCATTAACCTAACCGTGCCGATAGGGTCTATTTGGGAATCCTAGTTTTTGATTTTTCTCGAATAATTCTTTTTATATGAATCCTACATATTACAACTATTTGTATTTGTTTAAAAAAATCAAAAAAATAAATATTATAAATAATCGTTGACTTTATTGTCCACGATTGCAGAAAAAATAAAAACAACGATATTCGCTTTCGAACGCGATAATTTTTATTGCTCACATCCATAACGAAGTGCCAAATGCGAGTAAAACGTAAAAATAGTGACACGTGCCACGAGAATTTAGCGGTGGCGTATCCTCAGTGTGCGACGGGTCATTTACGCATCAAATTGATTAGATAAAAAATCCAAAACATCGACGAAATTATGAAGCGTATCACGAACAACTATTTTTATTCTTATAATAATCCATTTTTAAAAAAAAATTCAAGATATTTATAAAGAATTCATCAATATCTTGAATTGAAATGCTAGGGGTCTATTTTTCCTTATAAATAGACCCCCTTCGGATGACGCGGCTGGTTTCGAGCCCCTGTGACGGATCGGTTAAAAGAGCAGAAGCAGTAACATATTTTATTACTAAAAATTATATATATATATAAACATTAATGTTTGAGAAGAACGTAAAACTGCACAGTATTTATTCCAATTAGCCAAAAGCTAACAAACGTAAACAACAGATCTTTTTAAAAAAAAGTAGAACATAGAATTCAAGATGCTGTTGCAAAAATCTCCGCGAATACTTTAATATACAGGAAACTCTCCTATAACACACAAAAATAGAGTCATTATTTTATTAAGATATTGATCAAGAATTTCTCAATATCTTGACTTGAAATGCTTGGATATTATAATGCAAAATAGACCCCCTTCGGACGACGCGGTTGGTTTCGAACCGCACAACATTTTTAAAGGTTGCTCACCCCTGAGTTAGATAATCTTTTTCCACATATATCTTTCGCCGTTTTATATTAATAGAGTATTTCTATTAATGAATGTATTATTTCGGTTTTTTTTATTAGGTTTATTTTGTTAATAAAATGATAATTTGAGTTCATCACTTAGTGTTTATAATAAAAATATGCAATGAAAATATATATCATCCCCATATGATAAAATATTTGGGGGTGCTGCGGGATAATTAAAATTAAAAAGTATATTTCGATCATATTTTATTAAAAATATAAAAAAGGTGGGGTAATACTAATTAATATTAGCGATAATAAAATAAGTGACTAGCGGCACGTGGCTCAAAGGAGATGTGTGTCAGTGTGACTGCATCGAGTGGCAGCGCAACACGGCACGCGACCTCCCCTCCTGCCACACTACCGCCCCGCATCCATCAAATTGTTACTCCGCACGATCAGATTTATAAATATAATTTGTATTTACATTTTCGTATACATAATACATACATATAAAATATATTTTTCCTCAATTTGCTTGGGGGTGCTGCAGCTCTGCAGTGTATATGGACAAGCATTAACAGACTGCATTTAGACATTAAGATAATAAGTAAAATAGAAGTACCCCAACTCTATCCCATCCTTACAATTAGTTGGTGTTGTATTTGAGTGTAACTGCTTTCTAGACCCAGAATATATATATATTTCAAACTCTTTCTATAGTTTAAAAAGCCATTTCCTATTTAAATATCCATAAAATGACTGAATAGAATATTTCAATACGCAGCTACATATTTTAAAGAGACCACACGCGTGCAGGCCAAGTTTCGTGCGGGTCTACCCCAAGGCCCTTGGCGACATCGGCCATTACTCTGCTCCTGAGAAATGGATTTTTTTATGTTTGCTAGGCTTTCGAGGACCACGACCATTTGTCTTGCATTAGTCATGCGATTCGTCTTGAAGCACCCGAAAACCACGTGACCGGCGCACGCGATCTCTAAACCGCTCACGTTTCCTGTATACACCCAACCGTATAAATCAATAGAAATCAATTTACACCCCATAATTTTCGGTGGTATCGCCATGGCTATCAGTCAAACGGTACCCTTAGGACTATAGAAACCCTGGTCAGGGGGTAACTCTCGTGCGGTAATCGACGAAAACCGGGTAACCCGAATTACAAAAGCTCTAATCACAGATGTTTGAAAAAAAATATAGAAAATGTTTTGCTGAAATTTTAAACCAATTTTCACAACTAAAATAAAAATGTGCAAAATTTTAATTTATTTATTGATAAGCTGTGAATTAATCATTTAAAATTAACCATTCCAAGATCTAAAAGTATTCATTATATATTTAGTCTAGGTCCACTTCAGAGCAACTTTCTTTGCATAGTGTTTTTCTAATCTAATATACAAAATGATAAAAACGTTTCATTATCTATTTTAAACTGATCTAAATTCCTCGATTAATAAAAACATCAAAAAATCATCATACTTAGAATAGCTTTAATTATAAATTGTAATAATTATAATAAGTATAAATTGATTAAAAATGAAACCAATTGTATTATTTATATATTGATTCTATTTATTCCTTTAACCCAGGCGTACCGATGGGGTCTAATGAGTACTCCAAGTTTTTGAATATAAATCTTATGTCACAATTTTTTTGTACTTATGTATCGAAAAACATCTCATCAGTTCTTATTGTCTACAATTGCGAAGAAAATATAAAAACAATAATATTCGTTTCTGATACCACGAGCGAGAATGGAGCGAAACGTGCGATTGATACTTGCGAAGAGAGCTCAGTCTGCAGCAAGACATCGCCGAATGCGCGTGTCATTTACACCTATAATTGATAAATTAAAAAAGCAATATGTCTACCAAATTATGTAGTATCTTAACTTGAAAGGCTTGGGATCTCTGAGAGACCCCTTCGGACGACGTGGTTGTTTTCGAGTCGCTATACGGATGGGATAACGCTTAAAAAAATAAATAAAGAGATAATGGTTTCTAATTTAACAGCTAAATCAAATAATTAATTTATTATCGAAAAATAGAACTGCACTGCATTATTTACTATTATTTAAATGTTTATACTTTTTATGGTTTATTGTTCTTAATTACATTGAAATTGATTAAAATCTATTATTTACTATGAATTTGCACTGAAAATGCATAATTTAAGCTTAATTAAATTTTATTTTAATTCATAATTATAGCCGACATTGATGTTTGAAAGTAAAAAGTTGTTTCGAATTTAAGATTATGATTTTAAATATAGATCAGGAAGAGAAAGTTTTACAAAAGTGGATAAAGACTTTAACCTAGGAAATGTAGAGTAATCAAGACTAATTAATTCATCAGCTAACGGAAACATACATTTTACAAGATTAATATTTTTGTATCATTAAAGATGATTTAATCTGGAATTTGGCAAAAGGATTATTCAACTATAATTTACATATAGATATAACATCATAATATAATTAATTATAATTTATTTTAATTTGAATGATAATTAGATACAATTTAAAATTGTGGTAAAATTCTTTACATTCCATCCGCCAAACTTTAATATCACACCCTTTATATAAAATGCCATCGTTAAATTACTGCTGACACGCAATAAACACGACGTTTCACGCCCGTTATAATTTTTTGATTAACATAATCGTTACGAAATTTCGTTACATATCCGACTCTTTCAACAGAAACGGGACATTTTATTGTCCCCTCCCCTCGCTTTTTTTTATTAAATAAAAGTAACACAATTAACAGTAAAAAAAGAGGAGTAAATGTAAGGTTCATTTCCGCGACACACTTTGTATGGCGTCGTAAAGCGCAAACTGTTACAGCTTCAGAACGGAACTCTTCATTTTTTTATTACTGACATGAATTACTCTTAATATTAATATATAGTAGATAAAAAAGTATATAAAGGAATATTGTATTCTATCGTTGAAGAAACGTTGCGGAATTAATTCAATTATTTGAAATAATGAAATTTGCTAATACGACAAATTGAAGCAATTCCGAATCGAGGAGGCGATTTTTTTTATTCTATTTTAATTTCTTCGGGGCACTTTCGGAAACTTTTCTAAAGAGAGGGGGTAGATTCGGAGGGTTGTTCACACGAGGCGACAATTAGTCGCGGTGCGGGGGGGAGGGGGACATATTGCGTTTAATGAGAAACATGCGTCACCGTAAATTATACGACATTCTCAAACAAATGACCCGAGAATTGCCGTTCGTGCATTATTTACGAGTGATAATTGAATTTAAGTGGTGTTTCAGCGTTTTATAAGGCAAATGCTGGAATGCTGCCACCCCATCTCGTTCTTTCCCTGTGTCCCTTAACCGCTTCGGCTCATTAAATAAATTCGGCGACGAATATTGCAGTTTTTAATTGGTTTTCGGTAGTGTTTGGGGGTTGGTAAAGGGCTTCTTGAACCCTTCGGCGATGTAGAGTGCTTAGAAATTCTCTAATGATGCGCGAGTATTGTAAAAGTTTCGCATGCCGAAATATATTGGCTTTAACTGAAACTGGTGTTTGTTTCGAAAATAATATTAGATTATTAGAAGACATTAGAAAACATCGATGGTGTTTTGTCACGCAAGCGTTCAATCATGATCCACTCTACGAAATTGAAATAGATTATGACAGAAAATATATATTATACATATATAACAATATCCTAATTAATTGCACGAAAATTTATATTAATATTGATAATGTAAAAATAAATATTTAATTTTCTAAAATTATTGTATTCATTTTTGACCCATAATAAAATGAGCTTTCGATAGACTGTCTGAACTTTGCTGAGGTGATGACTTGTCATAACTTTAGTCATCACCTCTGAATAATAAAATATCAAAATGGCGGCTATAAAAATATAGCACTAATGGAATCTTTATTGTCCGGTGCGGTTTATGGCTACCGCTCCTAAAAATGTGACGCTATAGATTTTCTCTATTGTGTAATTAAATATGAATTGCAAAAATCTATCAACATTTTAATAATATGAAATTAAAACTGATGTATTATTATTTTTCTTAGAATATCTGATGGCTGGAAGTCCACGTGCAGAAAGCCGAGCTGCTAGATCTCCCGTCTCCATATCGAACGCCTCATCAAGTCAACACAGGTTAGTCTTATTTATTTTAATAAAAGGTTCATTTCTAAAAATTAAATTTTATCAAATTTGTCATAAATTTGCTAAAATAAAGACAATTTTTTAATAAAATTATTATCAATAATAAATATATTCCAAATCTTAGAAGAAAATTGAAAATAAATCATTATAAATTATTAGAAGGGTTTACTCTTAAATAATTAGTAAATGAATTAACAAAGCAAAACCGATTATTTTCTTCACGTGTATGAAACAGCTTTTTTTATTAATTATATCCTGTAATCCCATGAATTCTAAGGATATTTTTACGAACACCGTGACTAGTATAGTTCCAGGATATGATTTATTTTTTACATACATACCTGTTTATTTATTATTCTTATTATTAAATTAATATTATTATATTAATTTAATTCATACCTGTTGAATGTTTTTTTGTAAATCTGTTCTTATCAGAAAACTTTCTTCATAGAATCATTTTCTGAAATCTGGCGATTTTTTAAATACATGGCGATTGTTTGTTAACCTATCCGTGTTATTTAGGACCTCAAGTATTTGATTTTTCTCGAATAACTCTTTTAATATAAACCCTACATGTCACAAACTTTTTGTATTTGTCTAAAGAATAAATATTATAAATAATCAATGACCTTTCTTGCCAGCAAATACTAATATATAACACGAATGACTGTTTTTATTCTTAGAATAGTCCATTTTTTTAAAATGTCAAGATATTGATGAAAAATTCATCAATATCTTGACTTGAAATGTTGGGGTCTATTTTCATACAAAATAGACTCCATCGGTCAGAGCCGTTGGTGTCGAGCCGCCTTGACGGATCGGTTAAATTCAATAACTATTATAGATGTTGGCAAATTGCTAAAAAAAATACGTAATTTATTCGAAGATACCTGACGTTTAATCATATTTTATAATTAATTTATTTTATTGCAATATTTATATTTATTTTTAAAAAAATCGAGAAACTATAATCTACAAAAATTATGTCCAACCACTGAATTTGCAGATATACAAAAGTCTAAAAAATAGATATTATTAATAATCATTTTCCTTTCTAGTCTGCTATTGCGACAACATAATAAAAACAACAATATTCGCTACTGTTGCCACGTGCGCAATGTTTTTTTCTCGCTCGCATCTGATACGATGTGCAGAGTGCGAGTGACACGTGCAGCGAAACATCGCCGTGTGCACGTATAAAAAATCCAAAATATCCACTAAATTATGAAACATATCATAAATAACTTATTTTTATTCAGTTTTAAAAAAAAATGACAAAATATTGATAAAGAGTTAATTATTATCTTGACTTGAAATGGTTGGGTTATCTGAGAAATCCCCTTCGGACGCCACAGTTGTTTTCGAGCCGCCGTGATAGATGAAAAAACGAATAAGCGAATTTTTAATATGAATATATTTAGAAATATTTGTATTTATTATTAAAATAGTTAAATTAAAATTAATCATGATTATTTATATATAATGAATAAACATTTTTTACTGATTTAAATTAGGGCAATTTCGCAATATACAATTTAACTATTATATTTCAGTTTTTTATTTAAAGTGATATTTATGGAATAAGTATACAACTCGACGTCACAAAGGGGTTATTTCAGCTAACCCCCTACGCCCAGACAATACGACTGATGACGGGGTGCTCGTGTTACTGCGCTTTGATTCAATTTTCTGAAACCGGATGCGACTCTGCGCCCTGTAATCATCGACTCTGGCTCTTAAATTATTCTGCTATCTACACTTCTCGATACATTTATTATACAAAAAGTTCCACTGGAAAAAAAATGTTGACATATGGCCGATAAAATGTATTTACATGTGAAAAGCGTCCACTTGTGATGACGAAAACACTGTTATTTATCGCAAGAAAATTACATATATTATTAAACCTCGAAACAATGTCCTAATTTTGACGTAACGTATAATTTAGCTCGAAACTAGGGAATCCACCGAGCACACTTTGTCCGCTGATTCAAAGGGCATCCGAGTTAATCCAATTGCATTCATCATACTCTCCATGAAACTCCATTCTCCATGGAAACAACATGGATCGCAGGGCTTGGATTCGTTCTAATAAGCGCCAATTTGTAACGCCGGGACTGGCAGCAAACCGTCGTCGACGGAACCGTGTCCGCAGCAGTGATCCCAGCTTCACTCTCCACTCCTCCACTTCTCCCCTACTCCATTACTCCACACTTTGCATCTCGAAATACTGCCGAATCGTATTATGAACTGTCTGCTTCACTCACTGAATCGCACCCATCCAGCCTGGCTACCTTTATCTCTGCTTTAATTCCGTTATCAGCATTGCCATGCACACGTGTACCACCACGTGAGCCACCAGAGACTAATACCTTCAACAGAATGCATTTCAATTGAATTAGAAATTATTGCAATTCTAAATTGTCTTTTATATTGTGTAGATCAAACTAAAGCTCTCATTTATTTTAAATTTTATAAGTGAAATGTTTAAAGCAAAAGCATTTTTTGTATCTTGGATCTAAGAAATATTATCAAAGGAAATTTTTCCCTTATGAAAAAAATATTCGAAATTTACACGATTCTACCATGTTCTAAAATTTTAGAATAATTAAATAGAATTTTTTCATCAACAGGTTTATAGTTTTTTTTATTATACGATCCATGTTTCCTCGCAAAAATTCCCTACATCTGCAATATCAAACTCCAAATCCTTAGAAATGTCCACAACACAACTTAAAAATAGAGTTTATTACCTTGAAGAATACTCTTTTTAGAAGAATCTATGAGTTACTTTCATTATATTTTTTTTACTATTTTTAAAAGAGATATTTATTGGGAAAATAAATAAAAATCATATATATGGTTTGATCTGATATCCGATTTAATAAAATCATTATTTTTTATAAATTAAATGGTTCAAGTTGTTTGCTAAAAAATCTTTTGGGCCAATACGTGTTGCCCACGGAGTGGAAAATGTTAAAAATAAAAGCATTTATTATTATAATTATTTATTATTCTACCCAAAATCAGGGCAAATTGAATGTTCATTACTTCAGGTGGTTTTGATGAATAATATCAGATATTTTTAAATGAGA